>SJYT01082019.1:194577-237296 GCA_006410635.1 Cephalophus harveyi | reverse complement strand
GGGGGGGGGGGAGGGGGGGGGGGCCAGGGAGTTGGGGGTGGGAGCAGTGCACGCTGTGTCTTCCAGAAAAAGGAAATAGTGCTGTATTGTAGGGTAGACACAAGTCAAAAGTCAACTAGTCAAAAGTCAAATTGAATTTACACTATGAGCTCTTTGTATACTTCCAAATTGCCTTCTAACTGTACCTTGTTAAAATAAAATCAGGAAATTATCACATAAAATCCATTCTGAACCTTAAAGTAAGATTGCTTACATTCTGAGCAGAGTTGAACAACTTTATCAAGGGTTCATAAAAATAATTTTTTCAGCACATTTTATTCTAATAGTGTGTTATTATAGATTCAGCTAAGATTGCAATACAAGAACTTCCTTGGCAGTCCAGTGCTTAAGACTTCGCCTTCCAGTGCAGGGGGTGCAGGTTCGATTCCTGGTCAAGGAGTGAAGATCCCATATGCTCTGGGGCCAGAAAACCAAAACAGAAAACAGAAACAAGACTGTAACAAATTAAAGAATCAAAAAGATCTTAAAAAGATTGCCATACATTAAAAATTTGGAAAGGTGTTCTGATAGTTGTAGATGTTGTTGACTAAAAGATGCATAGAGAACCTGGGAAAGGATAGTTTGAAAATGTCCTTCTAGTCTTGTGAATATCCTTCTCTCATTCTCTTCTTCCCTGGGGATGCTGAGTAAGATAAGAACAGACTTCCAGCTCCTGCACTGTGGAAGTATCATACAGTTAGTATTCATTTCTACCTCACTTATGTACAATATTAAACCTCCCCTCTGTTGATGTTAAGAATGTTAAGAAACATGGATCTTGCCCGTGAGAGTTTCACTGGCTGGTGAGGGTAGCAGAATTGCTGGAAAAGTAAATTACAGCCCAATCAAATGCTGTACTAGAGGGAGAACAAAGCATTGTGGGTACTTAAAGGAGCAAGTAACTCACCTTAAACCTAGGGAAGCTGGGGAAGACTTCATAAATGTGGTGACAACTGGACTGAGTCTTAAAAGATAAATTGAAATTTGGCAGGTGAAAGGCACACCAGGCAAAGAGAAGTGAATGTGCAAAGGGTTCAATTTTGGAAAGAACATGGCTTCTTCAGGTAACTAAAGGAAGTAAACAATTCATGGAGTAAAGCAGTGAGAAAAAAAGGCTGAAAAAATACACTTAACTTCTTAAGTCTTCTTGGGTCTTCTTAAGTCATCAGTGCTGGTGGGATAGGAACCAGCAAAATTGCTAGAAACACAAGAGAACTTGCAAAATACTTTGTTATGTAATTCTTCTAATAGGTCACTGGGCTATTTATTCTCCAACAGTGCTTTTTTAAAAAAAAATTGTCATCAAGATGGAAAATAAAAAAAGAAAATCATCTATATATTATACTTTGGTATAACTCAACTGATGACATTTCAATAGCATCATTTTCACACAGCTGGGGTTCTGCCTGTCTACATAAAACAGCTTTGTTTTACTTGGTACATACATTTCTCGCTCTTCATTATTTGATGGTTACGACACAAGCATCTGCAGTTACTTTCTCAATAACTATGATTATTTAATAGTAATATAAAAAATAAGTTAGTGTTATTTTTCACAAAAATGTCCAAGAACTGAGGCAAACAGCAGTGTCATTTGTGGTACCAAGTATTTCATCATTAATCATTATTCAGTATATAGTAATTTGTCATCTAAGTAGTTGAAAAATAAGGTACTACTTTCAAGATGTACTTTCAAGCCATCTGATTGAAACTGTTGAAGATGGGAATATTTTGTTACTTATACTAATTATTTTTACTTACTAATATTTAGTCATAAAAAAGAATTATGTGCAACAAAAAAAATTCCAATTGAAGAGAAAAGGGTCTCAAAAATGCCAAGGGAAATTGTATTTAAAATCATTACAGTTTGAAAGTGAGTGCTGCTGTGTGGTGAAGTTGTTGAAAATTTTTCATTTTTGACTCAAGGTATGTTTATAAAAATAGAATATGCTTATATATATATATATAAACTATGTAAAAATAGTCATCACTACCGGCGTATGTGCTGTCTCTTATACACATCTTGATAAATATTCATTGATGAATAAAGGTAGGTTTTTAAAATTGAAAATCAAACTAAAAGATAAAGGATAATAATTATTTTGGTTTCTATTTTACAACTTGATCAGCACAAAAATGCACAAATTCCAAATAAAATAATTGGAATCAGAGAAATGAAACTATGATACTGTATTGCTTTATAAATGAGATAAATGTTTCTTCAGCTTAGTTGATGATAAATGATGAGACAATTTAAAGCAGAATGAAAAAATGTCACCAATTTGTATAAACAATCAGAAAAAACAAGTCTCCTTTAATTAAAGAAATATTCTTGAATTTCATTGGGCACAATGAGACAACTGACTAAGGAATGCAGAGTTATTTTGTACATGTATACACACACAGTGAGTGCAAATCAGAACTATGACATTTCCATTAAACATAAATAGAAAATTGAATGTGGAGGTGGTGAAGTTTTAAAGGAAGGGCTAAAAACTAAACTGTGAAAAATCCTAAGGTTTAGTAACAAGAGTGGGGCTTCTCTGATGGCCCAGTGATAAAGAATCTGCCTTCAATACAGGAGATGTGAGTTTGATTTCTGGGTCAGGAAGATTCTTCTGGAGAAGGAAACGGCTGCTCACTCGAGTATTCTTGCCTGGGAAATCCCATGGACAGAGGAACCTGGCGGGCTACGGTCCATGGGGTTGCAGAAAAGTCAGGCACACATTAATAAGTATAAAGAACTGGAAACTCTGAAATAACCTCTATGCTGACACTTCTTTGACAACACAGCCTCTGGATCTGCACACGTTACCAGATTTTTCAGAACTTGTATAAGAGGCTCAAAAATGTGACAAGGAGGAAACTATGTGGCATGCCGAAAATATGTTGGATTATTTGTTCTTCAACATTATGGACTATCATTGATAATGTCCTGAGATCTTTCAAATATAAAGAGGGATGGCGAATTAATGATCAGCTGACACTGGTTTCCAAACGTGAATTTTACCCTTTTTCCCCCCAAGTTTATTTCATACAAAGCATTATAAGAATTCTTTCTAGGTAATTCCCTAGTGGTTCAATGGTTAGGGCTCCACATTTTCACTGCTGAAGCCCAGGTTCAACCCCCGGTTGGGGAACTAAGATCCCACAAGCCACATTGCACAGCCAAAAAAAAAAAAATCTTTTTAAAGAGCTTCAAAGAAAGATTATAGATGTGTTTTCTTAGTTTTTAAGAGAAATAGTTCATTGTTTATTATCTAAGAAAACCTGTATCTCAGAATGATTTGGGCCAGGGTCATTATGCCAAAAAATAATCTCTTAAGGTTTCAAAGAAAAAAAAAAAAGCCCTTTCAGGGGAGAACAGCAGTGTTTGTTACTGTTGTTCAGTCGTCAAGTCATGTCTGATTCTTTGCAACCCGATGAACTATAGCACACCAGGCTTCCCTGTCCTTCACTATCTCCCTGAGTTTCCTCAGACCCATGTCCATTGAGTCAGTGATGGCATCTATCCATCTCATCCTCTATTTTTCCCTTTTCCTCTTGCCCTCAATCTTTCCCAGCATCAGAGTCTTTTCCAAAGAGTTGGCTCTTCGCATCAGGTGGCCAGAGTATTGGAGCTTCAGCTTCAGCGTCAGTCCTTCCAATGAATATTCAGCACTGATTTCCTTTAGGATTGATTAGTTTGATCTCCTTGTTGTCCCAGGGACTCTCAAAAGTCTTCTCCAGCACCACAGTTCTAAAGCAGCAAATCTTCAGCCCTCAGACTTCTTTATAGTCCAAATCTCACATCCATACATGACTACTGGGAAAACCGTAGCTTTGACTATATGGACCTTTGTTTGCAACGTGATGTCTCTGATTCTTTTACATGCTCTCTAGGTTTGTTATAGCTTTTCTTCAAATAGTATGTGTCATACTGCTTCATCAGAAGAATGGTGCACAATCAATATTTTTTGGACCAAAGGAAATAGTATTTGCTAAGAGTAAGTTTACATTTTCTGAGTTATTATAGTGTGGGGAAATTTCAGATCTACTGTTTAAATGGAAGGAATAAATGGAGCAAAGCTAACTATATACAGTAATTTTGTAGAAGCAATGCAAATATGATCCTAGACCTTTGGTTTTTCCCAGAACAAAGTAACAGCAACTCATTACATCCCTGTCATTGATTTTAGCTGTTTGTTTATTTGATGTGGGCTGGATGGCATCACCGACTCGATGGACATGGGTTTGGGTAGACTCTGGGAGTTGGTGATGGACAGGGAGGCCTGGCGTGCTGTGATTCATGGGATCGCAAAAAGTCAGACACGACTGAGCAACTGAACTGAATTGAACCTAATAAAAATGCTTCCTGACCTCAGCACCACTACCGGCGTATGTGTGGTTGTGGTCTGTCCAGTCACGATAGCCAATGCAGAATGCTTGTGTTCTAGTCTGCCTGGCCCCAGTATGGTCTTGGGCAGCTCTGGAGAAGAAGCTCAGTATCCTAACAGACTGACCCTGAAAGACTCATCATATTAGTTTACCACATTATCCAAGTGTATTATTCTTTAAGGTTGCATTAACTGTGTCACAAACCAGATGGCTTAAAACAACAGAAATGTATCCTGTCACGTGCCTGCTGGCTCAGAGTCTGAAATCAAGGTGTCAGCAGGGCTGTGCTGTTCTGCAGGGGCTTTAGGGAAGAATCCTTCCTGGACTCTTTTCTAGATTCTGGTGACTTGTTGCAAACACGGGCATTCCTTGACTAGCAGCTACATCACTGCCTTCTCTGTCTCCTTCGGCGCATGACCTTTTCCCCTCTGTATCTTTATGAGTTGTCTCCTCTCTTTGTAAGGACAGTAGTCATTGGATTTAGGTCCCACTCTGATCTGGGCTTCCCTGGTGGCTCAGAGGTTAAAACGTCTGCCTCCAATGCGGGAGACCTGGGTTCGATCCCTTGGTCGGGAAGATCCCCTGGAGAAGGAAATGTCTATCCATTCCAGTATTCTTGCCTGGAGAATCCCATGGATGGAGAAGTCTAGTAGGTTACAGCCCACGGGGTCGCAAAGAGTTGGACACGACTGAGCGACTTCACCTTCACCTTCACCTGATCTGGTATGACCTCATCTTAGTTAATTCATCCGCAAAGACCCTACTTCCGTGTAAGGTCACATTCTGA
This sequence comes from Cephalophus harveyi, assembly GCA_006410635.1. NCBI lineage: Eukaryota > Metazoa > Chordata > Mammalia > Artiodactyla > Bovidae > Cephalophus > Cephalophus harveyi. The sequence goes on along the minus strand of SJYT01082019.1, from coordinate 232,093 downwards.
AGTTATAGACATGAATTTGGTGGAGAGACATACTCAACCCACTACACGCAGCAATGGAAATGCTCTAAATTTAATCTGACCTAGAATAATATCAGTTGGCATATAAATATTTTTTACATTTGGGTTTTAAATTATAGATCCTGAAGATTGCTCTTGTGGTTTTAATTGAATATGATATTGGCTCTGATGCTAAGGATGATAAATGAAAAATAGCATGTTATAAAATATTAACTATAAATCATTAACCTGGAGTTTCTAATGAGACTTCTCAGTTGCTTAATTAGGGTTCATTCAGGGAGCTACTGGCCCCTGCCTGGTCTGTTACCTGTATGTATGTGAAGTCAGATTATGAAGGATTTTATACACTAACTTGAGGGGTTTGGACTTGACTCTGTAGAAAAGGACAAACCAGTGGAGATTCACTCTTTTAAAAAGATAGTTCAGATAGTGATATGGCGGATATAGATGCTAGATAGAAGCCACGGAAACAGCACAGGTGAAGTGATTGGAGATTAGACTGTTGATGGAGAGGGAGTAGTGAAATTGTGTTGGAAACCATCCCTGAAGATTTAGCAATTGGTTGCTACTGCAGCTGCTAAGTCGCTCCAGTCGTGTCCGACTCTGTGCGACCCCAGAGATGGCAGCCCACCAGGCTCCCCCATCCCTGGGATTCTTCAGGCAAGAACACTAGAGTGGGTTGCCATTTCCTTCTCCAAGCAATTGGTTAGGTAATGTTAATAATAACAGCTGATTTTTTTCCAGCTTAAGATATATTTGACATATTGTATGTTTAAGGTGAACAACAAGATGGTTTGTTACCCATATATGTTGTGAAGTGGTGACTGCAATGTAGTTAACACATCCACCACCTCACGTAATTTTATGTATATAAATGCAGTGAGCACATTTAAGATCAATCATAGCTAATATTTATTGAGCACTTCCTTTGTGCCAGGCACTATTCTAAGCACTTTTTATGTACTAATATATTTAATTCTTATAATGACCCTATGAAGTAGTATTAATACTATTAAAATATTGGTTCAGAGGAAGAAACTGAGGCACAAAGATTGGGTTGGCCAAAAAGTTCATTAGGGTTTTTCTAGACACTGTTTCAGAAAAACCCAAATGAACTTTTTGGTCAACCCAATCCTCGCCAAAGATCACATATCTAGTGATTGAAGGAGTCAGGATTTTAACCCACAGAATTTGGTGAAGGAAACGAAAGAATCTGGATGGCTGCTACATTTGGGAGACTGAGTGGATGGTTCTGTCATTAGCCACGATTGAAAATACAGAAGAACAGGTTTGTGGGCAGTTTACTGGAAGGTTATGAGTCAGTAGATTTAATTTTGGATATCATATTAAGTTTGAAGAGCTGCTGGTGGGAAATCCACCTTGTAAATGAATATACGTTGTAAATAGTTGACACTATACTAGAAATAATATTTGGTATTCAAATTCATCTTTTCTCAAAAAGAAAGTACTGTGTTTTAGTACATACATTATGTAGCTGTGGTAAAACATGACAAATTGATGATACTGTCTCTCAGCTCTAAAAAACTAAATGAGTGCCTTCATTGGGGTGAAAAGTCTTTGTGGGTATATTCCTATGTCCTCTTTACATGGTTAGGTAAGTAAATATCTTACCCAGAACTTTATGACATTTTTCAGCCAAACAGACAGAGGAAAGAAATTCATTCATTATGATTTGTACCCAGTGATCACAAGTGAATTTAATTCATTACAAACTCCCCTTATACCCTCACCCTTTGCTCCACACATTCCACCAAATACACCCCTGCCTTGCTGTAACCACAGGGTATTCCAGTTCAAACCCAGCTGTTTATGGGAACTGCTTTTGTTGAAGTCATTAAAGAAAGGAAGGCCTGTGAATTCTCCTCCCGAAGCGCCGGCTGTTTTCTGTGTCATTTCAGTCTCATTAATCAGCGTTGCCGCGAGGTAGACGTTGCGCTGTGTATCTTACTGTCCCCAGCACAGCAGCTCCTGCGTCTCTGCCCCCAGGCCGGCGCGCTGGGGAGAAAGAGAGAGGGAAGCCATCAATCTTGCCAGTTGCACATGTCAGCAGCGATTCCTTCCCCCTTCCTGTTGGCGGTCTCTCTCACCACCTGTGTTTAGAATTAGCACCCAAGCTGCTGCCCAGATGAATAAGAGCCACTGGCCCTGTCACCTGCCCTGTCCTGGCCACCATTTCTAAAGGAAAACAAGAAGTACACAGGGCAGTTATCTTTACTGTGTGCAGTGCAAGAGAGAGTCACACATCCCCATAGAAGTTCATCCTGTGAACATAAAGTTACAGCAGATTCGAGGTTGTACAGTCTAGGAGGTAGCATCATTTATTGAAGCAGAGGGATAAAAGCAAATGATTTATTGTGCTTTGTTGTATCCTCATACACTCCCTCTGAAGCATCTACAGAGAGTCTAGCCTCACGGGGAGGCTTGCTGGTGGTTCCAGGAGTCCACTCTGTCCTGCGGTGGGGTCCCTCTCCTTCATGTGTGCGCACCAAGGCTCTGGACTAAGTGAAGCCTGTATAGCTGAATTTGATCTGCTCCTGTTCAGGCCCTGACTCCACTATCTATTAGATAGTCACTGCTCACTGAACCCCTCTGTGCCTCAGTTTCCTCACCTATAAAACAGAGTTGATAATACTACTTACCTCATAAGGCTTTTTGTAAGGATTAAATGAGATAATGCATTCATAGCTCTTGCTAGAGTATTTGCACATAGTAAGCACTCAACAAATATTAGCCATTGTTATTATTAACCTCATTGTTCAAATTATCAAGCTGAAATTCAGAGAGATTAAAGAATTTGTACAAAGTGCTGGGATATGTAGAAGCAATTGAACCTGATACAGGACTGTCTGATCCCCAAATTGTGTTTTCTACTACATTATGTTGTTTCCGTTCTAGTTCCATCTTACAAATAACTTCATGTGTGAGCTTAATCAATCATTTCACTTTATTCATGTCTTTATTTCCCATTATGTAAAATGAAAATGATAATACCTAACATTCCTGTTGGTATGAGACTCTTGTAATTATATGTAAATTAATCCTCGGCAGGCCATATACAGTAAAACCAGGCATTTGTTTTTTTAAATTTGGCTACAAAAAATGTTCATGCCTTTAAAAAGAGTTAAATAAATACAAGAGTGTCAAAAAGGTAATCTTTGCATATTCCCCCTCTTTAAGGTAACCACTGTTAAGTTAAATGTGTATTCGCCTTCCTTGTCAGCAGTCATCTGTTTCATAAATATCTATATAGAACCACTGTGGGCTAAGGATTGTTCTCAGGCCTTGAGGCGGGTGCTGTTATTACACCCATTTTACAGGTGAGAAAGTTCAGTGACTTGCACAAGGAAACACAGCTAGTATGTACAGAGCTGGCATTGGATTTGGCCCTTTGACTTCGGAGTTGGGCCTCTTCACCTCCACTCTGTGCTCTTAGTACTTAGATTCTTCTTATCTGTTGTATAGTATACCATCATTTAAAAATAAAACTACTGTTTATTTAGTATGTTCCCTAATGGACATCTAGTTGCTTGTAGCCCTTTTGGCATTATTCATATAGGGAATGCCAGGTAGACTTACATTCTAAGATGAGTATTTCTGTAGGACACATTTCTGTATGTTGAATGCATATGTGCATGCTCAATCACTTCAGTCATGTCCAACTCTTAGTGACCCTATGGACTGTAGCCCGCCAGACTCCTCTGTCCGTGGGATTCTCCAGGAAGGAATACTAGAGTGGGTTGCCATGCCCTCCTCCAGGGGATCTTCCCGACACAGGGATCAAACCCGTCTCTCTTGTGTCTCCTGCATTAGCAGGTGTGTTGTTTACCACTAGCGACACCTAGGAAGCCCTATTGTTGGATGGTTGGGTGAAAATATTTAAACACTTAAAAATTTGACCTCCATCAATGATCAGATAACTTCTGGAGAACTTACTCCATGCCAGGCACTAAGCACTTTACACTAATAAACTCATCACAATCCTATCATCTACCCTGTGAGCCTGGTATATTATTATCCCAATTTGTAGATGTTTAAGACCATATAAGTAATAAAGCCAGGACTCAGCCCAGGCAGTGTGGTGCTAAAGCCTACTGCTTAACCACGATAAATAACCAGACAGGTTATCACAGTCATCATATTTTACTGCTTGACTTTGTCATTTTTCTAACTTATTCTAAAGTGACTTAACAGAATGAGCTGACAGAAGGGTCTGAACTGAAACAAATACTGTTCAAACAACCCTGGGAATTGTATCAGTCTACAGGTTGGATGATGAGAAAGGGGGCCATGGGTCCTGCAAAATGAGACTTCTTTCACCTAGTAGTATTTAGGATAGTCAGAGTTTTTTTTGGTGAAATATTTTTATGCCAAGAAAATAGCTTTAGAATTTTTTTTCTCTGTTTGTAGTATTGTGTGTATGTGTGTGCTCAGCTGCTCAGTCGTGTCCGCCTCTTTGTGACCCCATGGACTGAAGTCTGCCAGGCTCCTCTGTCCATGGAATTCTCCAGGCAAAAATACTGGAGTGGGTAGCCATTTCCTTCTCCAGGGGATCTTCTGGACCCTGGGATCAAACTTGGGTCTCCTGCATTGCAGGCAGATTCTTTATGAGTCACTAGGGAACCCTGCAAGATATTCATGCTGTCTCTCAAAGTTTCAGAACACCGAGGTCGTGGAGTTCCTTCATTTGTTGGATGTAAGAATTTCTGGCATCTTGGTTTCACTTATCCAAGCCCACCAGTGGTTAGTTCAGGTTTTCCTCAACTGACTGAGCGGACCATGAAACCCAGCTACAACTGCCTGGGTGTTGAATTCAGACTCTGTAGGGGTTAGAGGAAGCTAGAGAATTTTCACACAGGGAAATAGGTAGAAAAGAGCATTCTATACAGTGATAATTTTGTATTCTTTCCATTACAATTCTGATATTAAAATCTTAGTGGGATTATTTTCTTGTCAGTGTCTAGGCTATATGTGCTTCTTGAATCCCTGCTTGCATGCTAAGTCACTTTAGTCATGTCTGACTTTATGACCCTATGGGCTATAGCCCACCAGGCTCCTCTGTCCATGGGATTCTCCAGACAAGAATACTGGAGTGGGTTGTCGTGCCCTCCTCCAGGGGATCCGACCCAGGGATTGAACCCGCATCTCATGTCTCCTGCATTGGCAGGTGGGTTCTTTACCATAAGTGCCACCTGGGAAGCTTCTTGAATCCCTGAGCCATAAGGATTTATGAGACTGGGCATTATCAAGTAAGTTTACCTAATGGTGGAAGGTGGTGTGCTTACTTGGTCTTTTCTCAGCAATGTAGGGACTCTAGCCACACCTTCATAATCTGTTGACCATAATTTGCTGAACTTCTGCCTGAAGCCAAAGGGATCCTTGACTGTGGATTAATGCATAAATGCTCAGGGATTTTATTACCTTGAAATGTGAACTATAACCGAGTGAACTTTTCACATTTTTGTAGTCCATTTGTATGTTCGTGTGTGTGTGTGCGTGTTTGTTTATGTGTGTGTGTTTCTATGTTTCCAATCAGTTTGGCAGTTCTGGAGAGTAATTATGTAGTAGTTGGCTAGGAATAGTGGTTTTTCAATCTTGGACACACATTAGAATCACACAGGGAACTTTTAAAAATTCCCTATTCTCACGCCAAATCTCAAACTGATTAAATCAAAATCTCTGAGGATGGGACCCAGGCATTGATATTTTTTAAAGCTCCCAGGTGATCACTGTGTAGACAAGATTGAGAACTGGTAGCTTAAAAAGATATCTTCTGTCTTTTATTCAAATGTTTTCATTTGTACCTCATTTTATGTAGTTGAAGTGAATTTTAAGACTACATATGAGTGCCTCCAAATGAGCAGGCATCAGAGTGACCTGGAAGGCTTGTCAAAGCACAGCTTGCATAACTCTTTAAGTTTTCTCCTGGAATAAGCCCACCTTTGGTAGGTCTGGATTGGAGCCCAGGTATCTGCATTCCTAAAAGGTCCCTATTCAGGTGATATTGCAGGTACAGAGACATAGGGTGGGAACCTCTGCTCCAGCGCCTGCCTTCCACCTTCTGAACTTTCTTCTCAACAATGGCAGCCGGGGCAGCCACCTCCAGGACAGGCCATTTACACACAATATCAGTGTTAGGTATGCTGATAATGCTGAAGGCAGCTCCCACATGTTGCTCCACCTCCAGTTCAGTTCAGTTCAGTCGCTCAGTTGTGTCTGAGACTGCAGCATGCCAGGCCTCCCTGTCCATTGCCAACTGCCGGAGTTTACACAAATTCATGTCCATTGAGTCAGTGATGCCATCCAACCATTTCATCCTCTGTCGTCCCCTCCACCTCCAAATAATTGTAAACTAGTCTCAAAAGTCTGTATGCAATACAGCCTGCTCTTCCTGCCAGATTGCTCCTCTTAAGTGCTTTCTGCTCTGAAGTCAGAGCCACCACTGGGTAGGTAGTTCTTGTGTGTCCCAAAATAGAACTTGGATTTCACTTTCCCACAGAAACAATTTTATGAATGGTGTTTAGGTGCAGATGAAATATTCTTGCTAAAACCATCCTTCAGGAGTACTGTGGGTTCAATGAGGCTTCCATGGGCTGCCTTCCAGGAGTTTAACTGCCTTTTAAAGAACTGAGTTTCTGAGTTTCAGAAAACCAGTTTTCAAACATGAACATAACTTGTTTAGGAACTACCTATAACTGGAACATTCGGTTCATTTTGTGTATAGTTATTTTGCCCTTTACATGGAGCCAAAGTCAGGGGTAGGAGTGGGAGATTTGTCATTTATTCCACTAACACTTATTAGATGCTCACAATGTACCTGGCACTGCTATGTACTAGGGATATAAAGATGAAAAAGACAGCTCCAGCCCTGGAGAGCTCATATTCTAGGTGGGAAAATATTTAGTAAGTAAATAAGAAAATATTTACCAAGTTACCAGGTTGATATGTGCAATAATGAAGAACTGATGAAAGAAGGATCTGTTCTGCTTGGAGAGAGTGACTGTGTGTGTGTGTGTTTGCTAGGGAGAAGGTATATTTAGCAAGTTTAAAATCAGGGAAAGATTGTTTGGCCTTGAAGACTATGGGGGGGTTCTCCAGGCAGAGATGAGGATGAAGGATATCCAGGCTGAAGGAAGAGTCTGAGGGCAGAGGGGAACGAGCAATACAAGAATGGCAAGTAACTAACTAGGTCAGCTCCTCATGGAAGATAATGGAGGACGACTGGGAAAGGGGTTAATGGTCACATAATGTCCCAGCCTTACCCCAGAGAAAGAAAGGAAAAGATGTATACATACACCTAAGTCTGTATATGTGGTATTTACATTTTTGTCCCAGCCTTTTTTTGTGTGAAAACTCTCTTTTCTGTATATTTCCTGTTACCCTGAGGAGGAATATTTTTTCAACAACATATTAATATTTCGAAAATATACTGAATCAAGTTGTTTCCAAACCTGTGCTCTAGGAAGCTCCTCAAGAGGCTGGCTGGAGTGCAGGCAGAAGAGCCCACGGGGTGCTGACTGCTGGGGCTCCTTCACTGCCTCTACTGTGGTCGGTACACCAAGCTTTTCTCTGGACTTTTCTACATGTTGGGCATGTCTAGTAAGAATATTCCATTGGAAAATGAGACTCGGGTTCTATCCCTGGGTCGGGAAGATCCCCTGCAGGAGGAAATGGCAACCCACTTCAGTATTCTTGCCTGGAAGATCCCATGGATGGAAGAGCCTGGTGGGATACAGTCCACAGGGTCGCAAAGAATTGAACATGACCAAGCATGCACGCATAAGCCTGTATTTTACCAAAAAAGGCAATGATAAAAAAAAGAAGTCGTATCTTTCTAGGCAATGATTTCTCTAACACTTTAAGATCAATGTTCAAATTTTCTTATGGGGAAAAACTAATATTTTCTTAAGCATTTCAGATCATTCTTTATACTTAAAACATTTTAGTATTCTTGATCTCTTGCCTGTATTTACTGTTCCATTCAATGTAAAAATAAATTATGTAGTGGTGGTTAAGATGTTTATGTCAAGAATTTGACCCTGGCTCATTTGGTTTAGGAAGCAGTATTATTGTTAGAAATTAAAAGTGTTTCTCACTACATATCATGTTATAATTATTTATGTTTTGTTTAGATAATATGTTTGAGTCACTCTTCCAATAAAAACTAAAAGGACTTGCCAGATCATTCCATACCTACATATAAGCTTTGCATTTCAACATAACTTAGCTTCCCTTGGGTGACAATGCATTCTCTCCTAGGAGCCAGAGTCCCTAGATTTTATATTTCATCATCTGATGGGGTGACATTGATTGAGGTGCTATTCACTGATGTGTAAGAAAGAAAACAGAAAAGAAAGGCATGAAGAAAATAAGCCCAAAGATATGGTGAGGTACAAAAGAAATAGATGCAGGAGAAAAGAATGTGATAAATATAAATACAAAAGCATCATGTGGTCTGGTGAGCCTAGCTCTGGAGGTCTGGATTCTGGTCCCAGCTATGCCACCAGCTGTTACCTGGGCCTCTCGGGAAACATCTCCTTCCCTTTCTGAGAAGCACACCTTCCCTTTTTTTTGAGAAGCATGTGTGTGGAGAGGGGAGCTGTGGGTGGGAGTGAAGGTAGTTCAGGTTCAGGCCAACCTTGAAGTCAAGAAGTTCTAACCTGGACGCAGACCAGTGAGAAGGTAGGCGAGTCCAGTTCTGAGAGCTGAGATTCAGATCTGACCACCTGCCTGTGATCTTGTGCAGGTTACTTAACCTTCCAGTGTCCTTCCTGGAAAGTAAGGCCGGTAATTCCTGCCTCCATCACATGCAGTGAAGTCCATGCAAGTGCCAGGGAAGCTTTCTGATTGCTCGAGTTCAGCACAAGAATGAAGAATACATCTGTGAAAGCATTCTGCTGTGTGATGGAAGGACACACAGTGCGTGGGGTGGGAGACAGGTGCACAGCTCTTAACATTTGGAGGTGGCTTAAAAAAGTTTATAGAAAACTGTGAAAACTCAAGTTTATTCCTTTCAAACTACTTCCCTGGCCTAACAATATGTGGTAAGTGCTTCTCCTGTCTGCCCTTATGGAACTCGCAGTCTAATAGATTAGTCACTCCTCTTTTTTTCTTTTTGATAATGATTTTTTCCTGCAGTTTTAACTGCTGGCCTATATATTGCCTCTGGTTTGAGGGTGACATAAGACCTGCTTTCTCTTATATTGAATTAATATTTACTATATTGATTCTCAGGTCTGAGCATCTGGTTTCATTTCTAAGCAGAAATGAACCCAGTTTTTTTTTTTTTTTCCCTTGTCTCCCCCTTGGTGCTGAGTCAGCATTTTCTCACCAGACTCCTGGCTCTCTGTGCTTTCTGAAAGAAAGCGCTGACTGTGGCAGAACAATGCTGAGCCGTGGCCAAAGAAAGCTTCAGAGAAGCACCTGGATCCTCCCAGCCAGGATGGAAGTGCTATTTTTCTATGCTGGGTCTCCTATGTTTCAGCTCTTAAATCACTAGTTGGTGGTAGAGAGATTTTCAAGGACGTGTTGAAAATTATATGCAAGGGGCCTAGATATACTTGATAGGATGATATACACGATAGAATTGAGGAGCCCTAACAGAGAGCTCCTTAAGCTGTATTTTTTATTTAGCAGAATAAACAGACTTACAAAAAGAGATTTTCAGCCTAATTAGTTCATAATGCTGATTCCTTTCTAATCACAGTCTGGGATAACATGCTTTTCATGGAACCAGGTAGACATGATGGTTGTTCAGCCAAGTTTTTGGTCTACCATCGACTATAATTAAAACAGGTATGATGAATACACAATTGATACTCCAGTTGGACACAAGCAGGACTTTGTAATAAGAATCTTGAAATCTTTAGTCGAAGTCTTTGGTTGCCACCTCCATACCAAAGTTGAATGTGTTTCTAAGCTTGTAGGCAGGCTTTTTTGGATGTATATTATGCACTTGGGAATAAGATCAGAAGCTCTCTTTAGCTGATTAGAAAAATTATCTTTTGCCGTAATTAGCAGCTTGGGGTTTTTCAACTGCTTTTGGATGCAATCATTGAAGTTATGATAATTACGAATTTGGAATGTGCTCGGTCCCTTATAACAAGAATTATTTGAGCTATGTCTGTCAGATTGATAAATTTGTTCTCCCTCTGATTCAAATTCAAAGTCCCATCCTCTCTTCTGGAATATATTAAATCTCAGCGCTGAAGCTACCCACTGGTGATACTAATTCTGTTACAAAATGAGCCAAGGCCTGCATTGACTGGAAGTGGCCTTTGTGAAAGAAACACATCTGAAATAAAAATGAAGACCTATTTTGTAAAACGGACCTTCCTTTTAGTCTCTGTGCACTGCAAAGGGATCGAAGGTTGATGCTCCAGCCTGCCTGAGGAGTGAACGCCTGTGGGCTGGTCTTGAAGCTGTTTTCTTTGTGGTTTGCCTCCCATCCACTGGGAAGCCCTTGCTCCTTTCATTTTCATTCTTTTCCAGCTCTCCTGCTTTTGAACACAGAACCCCCATCCTCCCACCACCCAAACGCCACATTCCAGCCCCATGATTTCATGGTACCAGGCGTATCTCCCCTGCCATGCCGTCAGACTGCCTGCTGACTCTTGCAGGGGGAACAGACGGGAACATAAACTCACCACAGAAGAGCAAGACACTCTCTGTATATTTTTAAGGCCAGGAATCCAGTTCTCATTTAGAGCCTGTATTTTCTTAATAGCTCCTTGAAAATTGAACAAACCATTTCTTGTTGCTCTTACTTCTTGATAACATCATTCCCTCTTCCTGGATGTATAGAATCACAGAAACTAGAGAATGAAAGAGATGTATTAGATCATGTCTAGTTCATTCCCACTGGTCACAATTCTTTTTTTCCCACAGTCTGTCCTCTAGTGCTTTTCTCTCCTAGTTTTCTCAAGAATTAGTGTCTCCATTTGTCCTGGGGGATAATTCCTGAACATGGAGGAATTTGTGTGGAAATATTCTTTTTTTTCCCCCAGCTTGATAGTCCTGGTCCTTATAATCTTTTACATGACCATAAACAGTCCCCTTTCATCCTAGGTCAAGCGTTTCTGGATGGTATTTTTTTTTTTTTCCTTTCCATTTATTAAGTTCAGAGCTTGTTTTTCTGCTTTGCTTTGTCTCTTCATCAATCAGTCCCTAAAGCCCATTAATCATTTTTAACCTCACTGAATGCTCCTTTACTTACTCCCATATCAGGAACCCAGGGCTTACTATGGTCCTAAGGTACTAGAGAAAGCCTCACTGATAGGTACTTATTCTATGCTAACTCTTCTCTCTCCTCTCTCCCTTTCTTTTCTTTCTCCCCTTCTCCCTCTCCAGCCCCCACCTCTGTCCCTCAGCCTCAGTTCTCATCTACCAACTATTTTTAAAATAATGTCTCTCAATTATGATTTCAGGAGTTAGTCATTGAGGGCCTCGTGTGTGTGTGTGTGTGTGTGTGTGTGTGTGTGTGTGTACATGTGTATGATTCTAAGTGCAAATCATATTTGTTCTCAGTTACGTAAAAGGTATTTTTCATATTCTCTGAGCCACAAATCTTTTAGGTCTCCTGAGTGCTTGGATCAAGCACAATTCTGGATCATGGAACTATGATGTAGCATTCTATTTTATAGCTGTCATCTGACGAATAAAGAGGAGAATAAGCAGATATGGGGAAAATAGACTGTATTGATAGCATTTGAAATTCTAGGGAATAGGAAAGGGAAAAATTTAAGTAGTCTTAGCACTCACATATCTGAAGTAGATTAGCTCTTAGGAGCTAATATTATATATAAAATCTGTGGTAAATGTTACATTCTTTTGTAAAAAATTTCAGCTTTGTTGATATATATCAACAAATTTAATTGTAAGATATTTAAAGTGCACATATACTATGGTAATCTGATATATATTGTGCAAAGATCCCCCTTTCTGGCTTTGTGATAATCTAGAGGAGTGGGATGGGCTGGGAGATGGGAAGGAGGCTCATGAGGGAGGGGACATATGTATAGCTATGGCTGATTCATGTTGATATATGGCAGAAACCAACACAATATTATAATTATTCTTCAAGTAAAAGTAAATAAATTAAGGGAAAAAAAAGTCCCCCATCAAGCTCATTATTACCACAACCAACACCTTACATATTTGTGTGTATGAGAGGGAGAACATTTAAGTTCTGCTTGCTTAGAAAATTTCAATTATACAACACATTGTTATCAACTATAGTCATCATGTTTTACATTAATTCTTTTTTGCTGTATGGTTTTCAAGATTGGAGGACCCAGTATTATAAAGATGTTGGTTCTCCCCAAAGCAATCTATGGACTCAATGTAATCCCAATCAAAAATCCCAACAGGTTTTTTTTCTCTTGGAACTTGACAAGATGACTCTAAAATGCATTGAGACCAAGGGTGGGTTAGATATTATTGAAGAATAAGGCAGAAAGACGTGCTCCACGAGGTCCCAAGACTTATTAAAAAGACAACTGTAATACTGGTGCAGAAATAGACAAAGAGACCAGTGAACCAATGAGACAGAGTAGGAAGACCAGATACAGACTCAGACATATAGAGATATTTGATTTATGCTGAAGTGGAATTCTAGAGCAGTGGGGAAAGACAATCTTTTCAGTAAATGGTGCTAGAATAATTAGGTATCCACATAGGGAAAAATTAAAAGGAGAGAAAATAAAGCCGATGCTTGCCTCACACCATATGTAGGAATCTCCAAATTGATACAGACTTAAATATGTTTTATATATGTATAAACTTATCTTCATAAACTTAGAGTTTTGGAAGATTTGTTCTATGACATAAAAATCTGTAGTCAAGATTACATATTTGATAAAATTAGCAACATCTCTTTATCAATAGATAACAGAAAAGCAAATAGCCACACAAGGAGAGAATATATTGGCCACACATGTAGCTAACAAAATAGTAGGATCCAGAATATACAAAAATTCTTAAATCAATAAAAACATTTTCCAACTTCAGAAAAATAGGCAAAATAACCTGAATAGGCTCTCCACAGGGGAGAGCAATATGGTTATTAAAATAGCAATAACCATAAGAGTTCTCAGCTTCTCTAATAAATAATCAAAGAAATGCAATTAAACTGTAATGAGATTCTACCTTATATCACCAGTTGGCTAAAATTAAAACTACTGGCAAAGTGTTGGTGAGGATGTGGACCAACAGGAACTGGTGGTAGAAGCTGCATACTTAGGAACAGTTCAGCACACTGTAGTACAATTGAAAATACATATGCATACCTTGAAGAGCTGACTCACTAGGAAAGACCCTTGATGCTGGGAAAGATTGAAGGTGGGAGGAGAAGGGGGCGACAGAGGATGAGATGGTTGGATGGCATCACTGACTCGATGGACATGAGTTTGAGTAAGCTCCAGGAGTTGGTGATGGACAGGGAAGCCTGGCGTGCTGCAGGCCATGGGGTCACAAAAGAGTCTGACACGACTGAGCAACTGAACTGAACTGAATGCATACCTTGAAGTGAAGTGAAGTGAAAGTCACTCAGTCGTATCCGACTCTTTGCGACCCCATGGACTATAGAGTCCATGGAATTCTCCAGGCCAGAATACTGGAGTGGGTAGCCTTTCCCTTCTCCAGGGGATCTTCCCAATCCAGGGATCGAACCCAGGTCTCCTGCACTGCAGACAGATTCTTTACTGGCTGAGCCATATGACCCAGCAATTCACCTCCTAACTATATACACTAGAGAAACTTGTGCACAAGTAAACATAAGAATATTCTTTTTCACCCACAACTTTTTTTTTTTTTTGGCGACAGAGAAGTTGCAAAATAATGCAATGAATATAAAAAGTTTGAATAGTTGGTGGCTAAGCAAAATATGATAGCCAGTGGAAGGAGCAAACATGAGCTCTGAAGTCAGTGATACCTGGCTTGAAATTGCAGTCTCATGTATGAGTTGTGTGACCATGGTCAATGTCTTAATATCTCTGAACCTCAGTTTTCTCGTCTGCAAATTGGAGGTAATCATATGCCTACCATATTGTGTATTATAAGGGATAAATACATTAACGCATATAGAGCATTGAGCATAAATACCAGCAACATAGTTTTCCAGTAAATTGCAGCTATTATTAGTAATATTTTTACTATTGTTAAAAATGATAAGGATGCATTTTATTTTTTCAGAGCCTTTTAGTTATAACACATTTATTGATATACATTCATTTTTGGTTTTTCACTATAGAATGCAAAATGATTAAAAGGAAACATGACATTTTTTCACTTTGTATTAGGGACAGAAAATATATTTTGAAAAAAATTTGCAGGGGAATTCCCTGGCAGTCCAGTGATTAGGACTCCATGCTTCCACCACAGCGGGCACAGGTTCAGTCCCTGGTTGGAGAACTAAGATCCCACAAGCCACGTGGTATGGCAAACAAAGTTTTTTTTGCATTCAAAATCTTACAAATACAGAGGCACATTTTTTTTCTCGCTTCCAATTATGACTTCAATAACAGCAAATTAGGTCAGTGGGAAAGCATGTCAAAAATGATTTTATAATTTAAAAATTATGCAAAATTAAAAACTTCTTTTTAAAAAAAAAAAAAAACAAAAACCAAGTATGATTTTATCAAAAGTCAAAGGAAACCAAAACATGAAAATGTTCAATAACTTTATCAAGAAGTAATATGAGAAATGAAGTATAGATTTCCTAAATTTTAACCCAAGATTCTGCACATTGAATTATATCAGCAAGTATTTTTAAAGAAAACTGAATTAAGTAGTAGTAACCTTTAGGCCTAATGCTATGGCCCTCATTGCCTTACCTGCACAATGAGTGAATCATGTCATAACAAACCCTTGGAGCCCCTTTAACCTCCAGGGAAATTTCACTTCTATGTCTGAAGTCTTTTTAATGACCACCAGAGCCACAGTCATCTTTTGCTCTTGGGAATTCCTGCCTGTACCCCACTATTGATCTTTCCAAACTGGTCATGACTGTGTTGTCATGTTGTATTATTCCTTTTATTTTCATAAGCATATCTCCTATCTCCAATTAGACTGGAGATACAGAGTTTTCCTTATATGCCTTTGCATTTGTAAGGTTTTGAGTGCAAAAAGAAAAAAATATATATTATCATCTTCTGTCCCCTAATAGCACCTAACATAGTGTTTGCACCAAGTAGGAACAAAATAAATGCATAAGGATGATGACTATCAGATTTCATTAAAAAAAAAAAAAATAGGGGTAGCCATCATAGCTGTGGTAACATGGGCATCAGATTCATGGATTCTGCTTCAAAAGCAATTTTGTCTGTTCTCCTTTGTTCCAGAAAGATGCCGTGAAGCGAATATTCTCGGGCATTCAGCCTACTGGAATCCCCCACCTCGGCAACTATCTGGGAGCCATTGAGAGCTGGGTGAGGTTACAGGACGAGCGTGACTCTGTGCTGTACAGTATTGCTGACCTGCATTCCATCACTGTCCCCCAAGACCCAGCTGTCCTCCGGCAGAGCATCTTGGACATGACTGCTGCTCTTCTCGCTTGTGGCATAGACCCAGAGAAGAGCATCCTTTTCCAGCAATCTCAGGTCAGCTTCTCAGATTAGAATTGAGAAAACTTTTATTTTCAGATTATTTGAGGAAAAAGTTCAGTGGTTTATATAGCTCCTGTTTTTGTTTTTTTTTTTTTTTTTTGACCGTTCAAAGGTGAACTTCATCAAATGTAACTGTTTCATTTTCATTTTTCCCTGTATTCATATCATTGAGTATTATTATAATGCAATAATATTTTCAGCTTTTTCCTGAACTGTACTTGGTAAGTTTATAATGCTTCATATACCAAAAAATTGTACCCTATTATTACTTCTAACTCAAGAACTGTTTTTCTATATTGGGTTGCATTCAAACTGATGAATTCATGCTGTTGACTAGTTTCCTGGTGACGAGGGATAGAATTTAGCAACTGATGGTTTTACATAACTCCAATGTTGCTTTGCTGGGTATTACATTTGGAAAGTCTATTGGATGATTCCTATTGTTCATTCTTTGTATAATAACTTTTGAGAAGATTTGAAAGAGCTAGCTGGGAAATTGGAAGATGATATCCAGTGTACTGAGTCCAAGCCAAGAAAGGCCTCAGAACAAAGCCAGAATATTTGACTCATATCTTTACTATGGATGAATCAGTTTGCTCTTGGACAGGCAGATAACCTGGCCTAGAGACAGAGCACTTAAGAGACTCCCTAGCAAAGAAGACGAGAGTTTTAACTGAATCATGCTTTACATTACATGTTTTCTTTAACCTGATGACAAGCCCCAGCCAAGGAATAGTATGTCATACATGTTTTGGCATAATTTAACATATATGCAAGTGTGGTACGTGTTATACATGTGTACAACTCCTTTCTGGATCATAAACTTCTGACACTCGTTATTTTTATGCATATTTAATCACCCACAGAGCTTAATGGAATGATTCACACACAGCAACCATTTAAAAGTGTGTAGTGAATGAGAAGAATATCTTCAAAAAAATAAATGCAGTTATCAACTTAAACTTGTTGCCAGCTTAGAGATAATCTGAAAGAATAATAGAATCTAATCATTAACATGACTTTTAAAGGCAGTTTACCCCAGTTTCCTTTTTCACTAAGGAAAGTCAGGAAGGCTTTCTTTACATATGACTTTACAGGTTGAATCTTGGACAGATCTAATTGTTATCAAGAACTTGCTTATGTTGAACAAACATCTGCCTTCCTGTAATGTTCAGCCACTCACTTAACTTCTCTCTGAAAATACGTAATAAATGAACTCTGTCTTCCACATGACTGCTATTCCAGTACTTGGAGGTATTGCTTGCTCATCATCCTTACCCTCCAGGTCCTAGTTCCCCAGGACTTACCTTCTTCATACTAGCTGTCCTTAGATGTCTCACCCTCCTGGTTGTCCTACCTCGGAGGCATTCCTACCTTTTCTCTGAAAAGATGGTGCCTCTCATATTTCATGAAACAATGTCTATCCAAACTCTTCACACCCCTCTCTCACATTATAATTATCAGAGCCAGTTTTTGAGTCACCTAATGTATTTTCCAAAGCATACCATCTTCACTCCATCTTAGCTGTTTTTGATATAAGTTCTCGTTTGGTCCTTATGTGATACTCTTTTATTAAAGAATTTATTTTTAATTAGAAGATAATTACTTTATAATACTGTGATGGTTTCTCCCGTGAATCAATGTGAATGGGCCTTAGGTATACATATGCCCCTCCCTCTTGAACCTCCCTCTTACCACCGTCCCCATTCCACCCCTCTAGGTTGTTGCAAAGCACTGGCTTTGGGTTCCCACTGGCTATTTATTTTCCATATGGTATTGCATATGTTTCAGTGTTACTCTCTCAAATCATCCCACCCTGTCCTTCCCCACTGTGTCCAAAAGTCTATTCTTTAAATCTGAGTCTCCTTTGCTGCCCTGCAAGTAGGATCATCAGTACTATCTTTCTAGATTCCATCAGTTCAGTTCGGTCGCTCAGTTGTGTCTGACTCTATGCGACCCCATGGACTGCAGCACACCAGGCCTCCCTGTCCATCACCAACTCCTGGAGTTTATTCAAACTTATGTCCATAGAGTTGGTGATGCCATCCAACCATCTCATCCTCTGTCATCCCCTTCTCCTCCCGCCTTCAATCTTTTCCAGCATCAGGGACTTTTCTAATGAGTCAGTTCTTTGCATCAGGTGGCCAGAGTACTGGAGTTTCATCTTCAACATCAGTCCTTCCAATGAATATTAAAGACTGATTTCCTTTAGGGTGAACTGAGTTGATCTCCTTGCAGTCCAAGGGACTCTCAAGAGTCTTCTCCAACACCATAGTTGAAAAGCATCAATTCTTCAGTGCTCAGCTTTCTTTATAGTCCAACTCTCAAATCCATACATGACTACTGGAAAAACCATAGCCTTGACTAGATGGATCTTTGTTGGCAAAGTAATGTCTCTGCTTTTGAAAATGCTATCTAGGTTAGTCATAACTTTTCTCCCAAGGAGTAAATGTCTTTTAATTTCATGGCTGCAGTCACCATCTGCAGTGATTTTGGAGCCCAAAAAGGTAAAGTCTGCCACTGTTTCCCCATCTATTTCCCATGAAGTGATGGGACTGGATGCCATGATCTTTGTTTTCTGAATGCTGAGCTTTAAGCCAACTTTTTCACTCTCTTTCACTTTCATCAAGAGGCTCTTTTGTTCTTCTTTGCTTTCTGCCATAAGGGTGGTGTCATCTGCATATCTGAGGTGATTTGGAACCAGTCTGTTGTTCCATGTCCAGTCCTAACTGTTGCTTCCTGACCTGCATACAGATTTCTCAAGAGGCAGGTTAGGTGGTCTGGTATTCCCATCTCTTTCAGAATTTTCCACAGTTTATTGTGATCCACACAGTCAAAGGCTTTGGCATAGTCGATAAAGCAGAAGTAGATGTTTTTCTGGAACTCTCTTGCTTTTTCCATGATCCAGCGGATGTTGGCAATTTGATCTCTGGTTCCTCTGCCTTTTCTAAAGCCAGCTTGAACATCAGGGAGTTCACGGTTCACGTATTGCTGAAGCCTGGCTTGGAGAATTTTGAGCATTACTTTACTAGTGTGTGAGATGAGTGCAATTGTGCAGTAGTTTGAGCATTCTTTGGCATTGCCTTTCTTTGGGATTGGAATGAAAACTGACCTTTTCCAGTCCTGTGGCCACTGCTGAGTTTTCCAAATTTGCTGGCAGATTGAGTGCAGCACTTTCACAGCATCATCTTTCAGGATTTGAAACAGTTCAAGTGGAATTCCATCACCTCCACTAGCTTTGTTTGTAGTGAGGCTTTCTAAGGCCTACTTGACTTCACATTCCAGGATGTCTGGCTCTAGGTGAGTGATGACACCATCGTGATTATCTGGGTCATGAAGCTCTTTTTTTGTACATTTCTTCTGTGTATTCTTGCCACCTCTTCTTAATATCTTCTGCTTCTGTTAGGTCCATACCATTTCTGTCCTTTATCAAGCCCATCTTTGCATGAAATGTTCCCTTGGTATCTCTAATTTTCTTGAAGAGATCTCTAGTCTTTCCCATCCTGTTGTTTTCCTCTATTTCCTTGGATTGATCACTGAGGAAAGCTTTCTTATCTCTTCTTGCTATTCTTTGGAACTGTGCATTCAAATGGGTATATCTTTCCTTTTCTCCTTTGCTTTTCTCTTCTCTTCTTTTCACAAATATTTGGAAGGCCTCCTCAGACAGCTATTTTGCTTTTTTTCACATTTCCATGTGGATGATCTTGATCCCTGTCTCCTATATAATGTTAGGAACCTCCATCTATAGTTCATCAGGTACTCTGTCTGTCAGATCTAGTCCCTTAAATTGATTTCTCACTTCCACTGTATAATCATAAGGGATTTGATTTAGGTCATACCTGAATGGTCTAATGGTTTTCCTTACTGTCTTCAATTTAAGTCTGAATTTGGCAATAAGGAAAACTCCTGAGTACTCAGTAACATTTCTCCACTCCAGATAGTTGGAACTCAAACATTTCCTAGCCTTGGATAAGTTCTGGGTATTGTTCACATTACAGCTTTTGCCCATCCCTAGAGTCTCACTCTGTTCATGCACAGTTCAATATGTTTCAAAGACTCAAGGGAATTTCTATGCCAATTTCTGGAGGGTTTTGGTTTTTTTTTTGCATAGCTCCCTTCTCCTCAGTACTCTGCTCTACCAATTACAGCTGCTTCAGTCCCTGTGAGCTCTGATTTCTGTCTCCTCAAATCAGCAAGAACACTGTATTCTGCTGGGCTTTTCATTGCTATACTGTGGTCCAGAAAATGCCTCCAGGCAGCAAACTGGGACAGTCACAGAGATGGTTTCATTTATTTCCATTCCTTTAAAGATCATAGTCCTATACTGCTTGTTTTCTACTGTCTGGAAGCAATTGTTTCCTATATTTTGTGCAGTTTTTTCTAGTTGTTTAAGGTAGGAGGGCAAGTCTAGTGCAAGTTACTCTGTCATGGATGGAAGTGGAAATTCTATTCATAAAAATGTAATAGCTGAAATTTTAAATATGATTGATGGTATCAATAGCAGGAGAAATGGAGCTAAAAAACAAGTTAGTGAGGTAAAGATAAAATTGAGGAAGTTTCCCAGAAGGCAACAGGGAAGGATAAGGAGATAGAAAATAGAAAAGCTAAGGAATATGGAAAACAGAAGTAAAAGTTCCAACATCAAATAAAAGGAGCCCAAGAAATAGAGAAAATAAAACATGGAGAGAAGCAACTGTTTTGCGAGATAGTGGAAATAAATTTTCTAGAATTGAAATATGATAAAAGACTTCATGTTAAAAAGTCATAGAGTGCCAAATAGGAGAGAGAAGGAAAACCTATACTAGACACACTATCGTGAACTTTAAGAGCATCAAAAAGAAAATTCTAAAAGCATCCTTAAAACACAAACAGTATATCTACAAAGGAGTAAGGACTAAGTTCATCTCAGACTTCTCAATAACAATGCTAGATGCAAGAAGAAAATATAGTATC
Organism: Cephalophus harveyi; assembly: GCA_006410635.1. Classification (NCBI taxonomy): domain Eukaryota; kingdom Metazoa; phylum Chordata; class Mammalia; order Artiodactyla; family Bovidae; genus Cephalophus; species Cephalophus harveyi. Next base: position 211,502 of record SJYT01082019.1, on the reverse strand, counting down.
CTTGAGAAGATGAATAGGAGAGTTTTAGAGGGAAAAAGTCTGGCGGGGTGGGGGTGGGGGCGGGAAAGAAGAAATGAATTGGTAGAAATAAAAAGCCTCTACAACCATAGTTTAACAGTATAAAAGGCCATGTGCATGTCTTCCAGGACAGGATATTAGGCATGATTTTTCCACACAGGATCACCTTTCTCCTCTGGAATTAGGAAGAATAATTCTGTCTTTTTTTACATTTTATGCATTTCAGATTGCTTTGGTATTCATTACCACATTTGAACTTTTGTGTTGTTGTGTTAAAGATGTGCTGTGTGCCCCAGTGTATAGATGAGAAAGTTGAGACTGATTAAAGTCATGTCATTGATCATTGACAGAGTCAAATCCAGACCTCTAAGTGTCTAGCACCCTTATTTCTCATTTTTTTTTTCAAAATAGTGAAGAAGCATGAAAGCCTAGGTGAACTGAGAGGATTGTGTACTGATTTGTCAAAAGGATCTTTGTTGCAAGGATTGTTTGCCTGAGGGTGGGCATTCTCAAATGAAGTTAATCCATAAGAAGCCTGTGTTCTGCGTATTTGGCTTTTGTACTGTGATTGTCCTCAGTCCTGAGATATGATCCAATAATGAAAAAAACATCTTTTCCCCGTTGGATTTCTTGTAAGTCATTTAGTGTGAATAAGGTTTTATTGGTATAATTATCGTAAATGTGGCACACATGAAGAGTGGCTCCAATTACATTTTTAGAGCATAAATGTATGATAGTGAATTTCATGACAACTCACACAAATCTTTTTGTCCTGAAAGCTACCAGCAGGAGACACATTACTGTCTGTCAGAGAAAAGACAGAAAGGAAGAAACCCCTTCTTTAATTTTTTCTTCTCTAAATATGAAGTGTCTTTTTCCCAAGCGCTCATAAAGGCCCTTCATGTTGTCAGCTATACACAGGAATTCTTTTTACCTACTACCTTGAGGTTCATAAAGCCCCAGTGAAGGGACAAAAAGAGCATAATAATTCTAAGAAACTGGCTGAATGCTAAAGGCCCGGCACCTTTCTGACTGGAGGGGCTAGGATCATGAATGCAGCAATATGGTAGCGCCATGACTAGTCTTCTCTTTGTTGGAGTGCTGAGCTTCAGAGAACCTGCTTTATCAATGGGAATGTGGTCCCCTGCTTTGTGACTATACTTTCATTTTTGTCTCCATCTTAAAGAGATGGGAATACCAGACCACCTGACCTGCCTCCTGAGAAATCTGTATGCAGGTCAAGAAGCAACAGTTAGAACTGAACATGGAACAACAGACTGTTTCCAAATCAGGAAAGGAATACATCAAGGCTGTACATTGTCACCTTGCTTATTTAACTTAGAAGAGTACATCATGAGAAATGCTGGGCTGGATGAAGCACAAGCTGGAATCAAGATTGTGGGGAGAAGTATCAATAACCTCAGATATGCAGATGACACCACCCTTCTGTCCGAAAGCGAAGAACTGAAGAACCTCTTGATGAAAGTGAAAGAGGAAAGTGGAAAACCTGGCTTAAAATTCAACACTCAGAAAACTAAGATCATGGCATCTGGTCCCATCACTTCATGGCAAATAGATGGGGAAACAATAGAAACAGTGAGAAACTTTATTTGAGGGGAGAGCTCAAAAATCACTGCAGATGGTGGCTGTAGCCATGAAATTAAAAGACCCTTGCTCCTTGGAAGAAAAGCTATGACCAACCTAGACAGCATATTAAAAAGCAGAGATATTACTTTACCAACAAAGGTCCATCTAGTCAAAGCTAGGGTCTTTCCAGTAGTCATGTATGGATGTGAGAGTTGGACTATAAAGAAAGCTGAGTGCTGAAGAATTGATGCTTTTGAACTGTGGTGCTGGAGAAGACTCTTAAGAGTCACTTGGACTGCAAGGAAGTCCAACCAGTCTATTCTGAGGGAAATCAGCCCTGAATATTCATTGGAAGGACTGATGCTGAAGCTGAAACTCCAATACTTTGGCCACCTGATGCAAAGAACAGACTCATTGGAGAAGACCCTGATGCTGGGGAAGATTGAAGGCTGGAGGAAAAGGGGACGACAGAGGATAAGATGGTTGGATGGCATCACCGACGCGATGGACATGTGTTTTAGTAGGGTCTGGGAGTTGGTGGTGGACAGAGAGGCCTGGCGTACTGCAGTCCATGGGGTTGCAAAGAGTTGGACATGACTGAGCAACTGAACTGAACTGAAAGATGTACTCTGTGAGAATCTGGAAAACCCTGTCTCCAACACACAAACACGCACACATGCACACATGCACACACACACAAACACACACTCCTACTCTAACAGAACCTTCATGCTATAAGATCACAGCCCTTGCACAGCCCATTGAAAATTAAAAGAAATAAGGGATGGACTGGGTTTGCACTGTATGTTAGGAAATTTCAGGATACCCTACATCAAAATTGTATACAAACCAAATACAAAACCTTATCCGATAGTGAAGTCTAAACTGGAGCTCTAAGGGTAAAAGATGGTTGAAGACAGAATGAACCATATGTGGGTAAGCCTGAAAATCTTTTGGAATAGTTAATTTACATGTTAATTCCCTCTCCAATTTTAAGATTTGAATTTTATTCTGCCTTACATTTGAAGTAGGAGCCTTTGAGTATATAATTTATTACTGGAACCAAAGCAGAAAAATGAAAAACTTTTGCAGAGTCTGACTGGCACCAGCTGCATTTGGCATCATCCTTTTTAAACCCCATGGTTACTTACTTGAGTTACAGTCTGTTTTTTTTTTTTTTTGTAAACTGGTATAGCTGGCAAAGTTGGTTTCTGGAGTCTCCAGTTTCTGAAGTCTGCTCCCTTTTCTCTTTGTGTTTTCTGCCATACCCCCAGTGTTTCCCAGCCCAGCTCCTGGCCCTTCCCTTCAGACTTCTAGTACCACCAATTCTCTTTTTTCCTTTTTATTAAAATCTACTCTGAGAAGTTGCTCTAATATCAATCATTTATGGCTCAGTATGGATTTAAATCAGCTTCTTTCCCTCTCACAGGCAGCCTCCTTCTAAGCTTTATCTCCAATTAAGGAATTAAAGACTGTGTCCCTTATTAAATGGATTTCAGGCATCACTGAGCTTTTGGGGAATTTAAATTTTTGGCCAAGCTGATCTTAGTCATCTTAGAAATTGACCGTATCACCTGCAATACTTAACACAGTGGCTGGCACATCTAGTAGCAGTTCAGTGAGGATTTGCTAATTGGATTAAGTGGTTATTTACTCCTCCTACCAATAAGGCTTTGGTTGTTAGGCTTTTTCTTTGGCTTTCAATGTTTCCCAGATGGATACTGTGGGGGCTGGGCACATGGCGAATCCTGATATTACACTAAAGTTTGATAATGAGAAAAGTTGCAATGTATGAGAAGATTGAATCTTGAAGGATAATTCAATGGGCAGTCACAGGACAGAATCAGAAAGTTAAACAGACATATATGAATCTTCCAGAATTGAAATTGTTGAAATCGCTGGAAGATTAGATCATATTAGTCATTTGCTATAAATCTACTCTGCTGTACCTTCAAAGAAGAGTTTATTTCCTGACTGTCAGTCAACTGTGGCCTGATTAGAGGGAGCAGGATCTAAGGAGGTCAGAGTCTGGGCTTTGGAGTCATCTCTGATGAGTTTTTCTTTTGCCTAAAACACAGCAGGAAAAGTGAGTGCAAGGTGGAGAAGAGATTTACATTTTTTCCCTTTATTGCTCACATGAAGCTTAAATTTCCATTTGAAATCTTTTCATGGAAAGCCCTTGGAAAAATTGACCCCTGAAGCAAACATTATTTGGAGAGTTTGGGATGTGGCTTTCTGACAAGTTGTAGGTTTGAATGTGATTAGCAGACAAGTATGCTGGGCCTCTCGGCTTCTACTGACTGGCATTCATCCATACACCACTTAGTACTCCTTGCTTCTGCTACTACTACTGATAGAAAAGTCCTTGCTACTGTTTTGACATTCTCCAGTACATTCTCGAACTTTCCTTCATTGTCATCTAGGAGTGGCCTACCCTTTATGCACATAAATCAATTTTAGTCATTTTCCCCAAGAAATCCTAGGACGAGGGAGTGGTGGTTGAGCTCAGATGAGAAAACTTCTTTAATTTCCATGCCTATTTGTTTAATATAAGGACAATGTCCACCAGCTTTGAAGAAGGAAACAGGAAGAAAATAGGGGTACTTTGCTCTACTCTTGACAAAGGTAATTGCCTTCACCACTAGGCAACATTTTACCCGCCATCTTTCATACTCTCATTCCTAAGAAACCCCAGAGTTATTCTCTTTTTTGGCCTCATACTGGTTTTCAATAGGTTAGGGCTACAACTGTTAATAAGGGCTTTTGCTCCAGAGCTGTAAAACCAGCCTTTTTCAAGTCTGCAAAACTTGTTTAGCAATTAAAATAAAAGCAATATGAAATCTCATATGTTCATGTAAGTGGCTCTTCCTTTCATGTTTTTGCCTGGCTATAACTTGAGATGCTTTTTAACCACAAGCTCTTTATTAAGTAGAAAATGCAATTATTCTCTTAGAGAGGAAGGGCAAAATACTCCCAGTGACCTGTGTAAAGGATCCCTTTAACTAATGAAAGTTTCTCTCTAATTAGAGCAAGAATTGTACTGTTTTGAACAATATAGGGCCAGGACAGTAAAATCAGGAAAAATTTAAGAATAATGTCACTGCCTTAATAAGTAGTTTTCTGCTGTGAAAAGCTTGTAAGCATTCTATTAAAGGCATATTTGGAAATATAAAATCCATTACATTCTAGGCTCAGTAAAGCAAAATGATCATGGTAAACAGTCTTGAAGATCTTTCAATAAGAAGGCTTACTGGAATGTCTAACAAGTTTGCAGCATTAATTGAAAAAAAATGTTATTTAATGTAGCTCAAAATCTGATTTCAGTTTCAAAGAAGTAATACAATTTTCTTTAATCGAGACTCTTAATTAACCAAACCTTTTCCTGAGTTGTATTTTTTGCAGAAGGAAGTGTGTCAAAAGATAACCATGTTCCAATTTAAAAAACAAATACAGCATTTCCAATGTATTGTGGGTTCACTATGGGTTAAACACAATCTCTTAAGCCTTTTACAACTACATCACTAGTCTGAGCTGATGCCATCTATGGTTGGAGACTTCAAGACCCAGCAATATCTTTAATCTTCAAATATTAAATTTTGTTCACTAATGTAACTTACTCTACTGTACTCACTAAGGCAGGAAATTAGACTTATAGGATTTCCAGCCATAAATTTTAAAAGATAATAGGGTTTCAAGTTAACCCCCAGTTACACAGACAAAAAACAATTGACCACAATATTCTATTCTCAGACCCAATGAAGAAAGGATTGGCCATGCCAATATTTGGCCACCTCATGCGAAGAGTTGACTCATTGGAAAAGACTCTGATGCTGGGAGGGATTGGGGGCAGGAGGAGAAGGGGACGACTGAGGATGAGATGGCTGGATGGCATGATGGACTTGATGGACGTGAGTCTGAGTGAGCTCCAAGAGATGGTAATGAACAGGGAGGCCTGGCGTGCTGCGATTCATGGGGTCGCAAAGAGTCGGACATGACTGAGCGACTGAACTGAACTGAACTGAATGTGTCATTGTATTAGAAGTAGCCTAAGATGATTGCCTATAGTTTGGAAACAATTTTTGTTTTAGAGTAAATTTGTGGTATTAGAAATTGATTTGGGGTGCTTGCTGTTATTCACTATATACAGTCATCCAGAACTGTGGGTGGCTTTAACATGGTAGGTGCTTTAAAATATTTTTTTGTCTAAATAGAAGAATGAATGTGTGCCCTGCATATTTTTAAAAAATATTAAATTAGTTTTGTTGCCAATTGCCTCTGATAATCTGTTTCCTTGTTGTCTTGTACTCCTCCTACTCAATGAATCGTTGAGCTTATTGTTTCAGGGGAAGACGGATATGATCTGGAATATATGTATCGTTACTCAGCTTGGAGTTTCAAACTGTAATTTTTTGAATACATTGTGAGATAATAGCTTCAAAAGCCAGGCTTTAATGAAGGTAGTTTTCCTTTACATATCAAGAGCAAAAATAGTGCTTCGCCATCAGCCATTGTGTGGAGAGGATGAGTGATGCCAACATAAGGAAAGTTTCTGCCACTCAGGAAACCAAAAGCTGTTTTGGTGCTCAGAGGAGCTTGGAGATATTTGGGAAAGAATATGCTTGGGTTTAAGATGCTGAACACAAAGTCTGGGACACAAAAAGAGCTTATATTTCCCTTCTTGTTTATAACTCTTGGAGTGGATCACATGGTGCCCCATATCATCACAAAGTAGCCACAGTTGAGTGGAAATGACACCGTGGCATGATAAAGATAGTATTGGGGACATACTGGTGCTAGAGGGCTAGAAAGTGAACTCAGATTCTCACATGACCTGATAAGAGATGCAAGAGTGAAGAAAGGACGGGTGGAATAGAAGAGGCTTGGGGTCAGGAAGAGGAGGAAGCTGAGTGCAGGAGCCTTACCATCAGAGTAATGGCAAGGTTCATGGTCCTCAGCAGGGGGTCAAAGTAGGATTCTCCAAAGGCCAGGTGGCCCTGAGACACTGTGTAGTAGATACCTATGCAAGACTCATGATGATCAAACATCTGAGCAGGGATCAGAAAGAAGCCAGACACCAACATGAAGCACAGAAGTACCTTCTCAAGTGCGTGCTAAGTCACTGCAGTCATGTCTGACTCTTTGTGACCCCATGGACTGTAGTACACCAGGCTCCTCTGTCCATGGGATTCTCCAAGCAAGAATACTGGAGTGGGCTGCTGTGCTCTCCTCCAGGGGATCTTCCTGACCCAGGAATCGAACCCGCATCTCCTGCATTGCAGGCAGATTCTTTACCCTTGAGCTGACCAGAAAGCCCACTTCTCAAGTGCAATGAAGCTATATAAGCTCCCTCTGCACTTTTATATCATCTTGGGAAAGGAGAAGAGAAGATATTTTGAGAAGATAGAGGGATTCCTAATAGGAAGTCTGAACTTTTAATTGACTGAATATTACGTGAAAGATACTGGGGGAATTGAGGCACTAGATCAAGATGAGATCAGATATAGAAAATAAAGTTGTTTTTTGTAACTGGATCAGAGTGTGTAAATTTGTGCTTCCTCTAACAAATGCATCCCCTAATACTTTATAGACCAAGGCAAGTATTATCTGCCTTTCTTTTTATTTTTAATAAAACTTTCAGCTTTATTTAAGTAACATAAACTTAAATTTTTAAAATTTAGTTATTTTAATTGGTGGCTAATTACTTTACATTATTGTAGTGTTTTTTTGCCATACATTGTCGTGAAATAGCCATGGGTGTATATCTGTTCTCTATCCTGAAGCCCCACCCACCTCCTTCCCCATCCATCCCTCAGGGTCATCCCAGTGCACCGGCCCTGAGCACCAGTCTCATGCATAAAACCTGGACTGGCGATCTGTTTCACATATGAAAATATACATGTTTCAGTGCTATTCTCTCAAATCATCCCACCCTCACCTTCTCCCAAAGAGTCCAAAAGACTGTTCTATACATCTGTGTCTCTCTCTTTTGCTGTCTCACATATGGGGTCATCATTACCATTTTTATAAATTCCATATATATGTGTTAGTATACTGTATTGGTGTTTTTTCTTTCTGGCTTACTTCACTCTGTATAATAGGTGCCAGTTTCATCCACCTCATTAGAACTGATTCAAATGTATTCTTTTTAATGGTTGAGTAATACTCCATTGTGTATATGTACCACAGCTTTCTTAGCCTTTCATCTGTCAATGGACATCTAGGTTGCTTCCATGTCCTGGCTATTGTAAACAGTGCCATGATGAATATTGGGGTACACGTGTCTCTTTCAATTCTGGTTTCCTCTGTGTATGCCCAGTAGTGGGATTGCTGGGTCATATGGCAGTTCTATTTCCAGTTTTTTAAGGAATCTCCATGCTGTTCTCCATATTGACTGTACTGGTTTGCATTCCCACCAACAGTGTAAGAGGGTTCCCTTTTCTCCACACCCTCTCCAGCATTTATTGCTTGTAGACTTGTGGATAGCAGCCATTCTGACTGGCGTGAGATGGTACCTCATTGTGGTTTTGATTTGCATTTCTCTGATAAGGAGTGATGTTGAGCATGTTTTCATGGGTTTGTTAGCCATCTGTATGTCTTCTTTGGAGAAATGTCTATTTAGTTCTTTGACCCATTTTTGATTGGGTGGTTTGTTTTTCTGGAATTGAGCTTCAAGAGTTGCTTGTATATTTTTGAGATCAATTCTTTGTCAGTTTCTTCGTTTGTTATTATTTTCTCCCATTCTGAAGGCAGTCTTTTCACCTTGCTTATAGTATCCTTCGTTGTGCAAAAGCTTTTAATTTAAATTAGGTCCCATTTGTTTATTTTTGCTTTTATTTTCATTACTCTGGGAGGTGGGTCATAGAGGATCCTGCTGTGATTTGTCAGAGAGTGTTTTGCTTAGGTTTTCCTCTGGGAGTTTTATAATTTATGGTCTTAAATTTAGATCTTTAATCCATTTTTAGTTTATTTTTGTGTATGGTGTTAGCAAGTGTTCTAGTTTCATTCTTTTACAAGTGGTTGACCAGTTTCCCAGCACCACTTGTTAAAGAGATTGTCTTTTCTCCATTGTATATTCTTGCCTCCTTTGTCAATGATAAGGTGTCCATAGGTGTGTGGATTTATCTCTGGGCTTTCTATTTTGTTTCATTGATCTATATTTCTGTCTTTGTGCCAGTACCATACTGTCTTGATGACTGTAACTTTGTGGTATAGCCTGAAGTCAGGCAGGTTGATTCCTCCAGTTCCACTCTTCTTTCTCAAGATTGCTTTGGCTATTCAAGGTTTTTTGTATTTCCATACAAATTGTGAAATTATTTGTTCTAGCTCTCTGAAAAATACCGTTGGTAGGTTGATAGGGATTGCATGAAATCTATAGTTAGCTTTGGGTAGCACACTCATTTTTAATATATTGATTCTTCCAATCCATGAACATGGTTTATTTCTCCATCTATTTGTGTCATCTTTGATTTCTTTCATCAGTTTTTTATAGTTTTCTATATATGTCATTTGTTTCCTTTGGTAGATTTATTCCTAAGTATTTTATTCTTTTCATTGCAATGGTGAATGGAATTGTTTCCTTAATTTCTCTTTCTGTTTTCTCATTGTTAGTGTATAGGACTGCAAGGGATTTCTGTGTGTTAATTTTATATCCTGCAACTTTACTATATTCATTGATTAACTCTAATAATTTTCTGGTGGTGTCTTTAGGGTTTTCTATGTAGAGGATCATGTCATCTGCAAACAGTGAGCGTATTACTTCTTCCTTTCCAATCTGGATTCCTTTTATTTCTTTTTCTTCTTTGATTGCTGTGGCTAAAACTTCCAAAATTATGTTGAATAGTAGTGGTGAGAATGGGCACCCTTGTCTTGTTCCTGACTTTAGGGGAAATGTTGTCTATTTTTTGCCACTGAAGATAATGTTTGCTGTGGGTTTGTCATATATAACTTTTATTATGTTGAAGTATGTTCCTTCTATTCCTGCTTTCTTGAGGGTTTTTTTAAATCATAAATGGATGTTGAATTTTGTCAAAGGCTTTCTCTGCCTCTATTGAGATAATCATAAGGTTTTTATCTTTCAATTTGTTAATATGGTATATTACATTGATTGATTTATGGATATTAAATCAATATATAAATCAGTCAAGAATCCTTGCATCCTTGGATAAAGCCCACTTGGTCATGGTGTATGATCTTTTTAATATGTTGTTGGATTATGTTTGCTAGAATTTTGTTAAGGATTTTTGCATCTATGTTCATCAGTGAAACTGGCCTGCAGTTTTCTTTTTTGGTGACATCTTTGTTTGGTTTTGGTATTAGGGTGATGGTGGCCTCATAGGATGAGTTTGGAGGTTTACCTTCCTCTGCAATTTTCTGGAAGAGTTTGAGTAGGATAGGTGTTAGCTCTTCTCTAAATATTTGGTAGAATTCAACTATGAAGCCGTCTGGTCCTGGGCTTTTGTTTGCTGGAAGATTTCTGATTATAGTTTCGATTTCCATGCTTGTGATGGGTCTGTTAAGATTTTATATTTCTTCCTGGTTCAATTTTAGAAAGTTATACTTTTCTAAGAATTTGTCCATTTCTTCCAAGTTGTCCATTTTATTGGCATATAGTTGCTGATAGTAGTCTCTTATGATCCTTTGTATTTCTGTGTTGCCTCCTGTGATTTCTCCATTTTCATTTCAAATTTTGTTGATTTGATTCTTCTCCCTTTGTTTCTTGATGAGTCTGGCTAATGATTTGTCTATTTTATTTATCTTCTCAAAGAACCAGTTTTTAGCTTTGTTGATTTTTACTATGGTCTCTTTTATTTCTTTTGTATTTATTTCTGCCCTAATTTTTAAGATTTCTTTCCTTCTACTAATGCTGGGATTCTTCATTTCTTCCTTTTCTAGTTGTTTTAGGTGTAGAGTTAGGTTATTTATGACTTTTTTCTTGTTTGTTAAGGTAAGCTTGTATTGCTATGAACCTTCCCCTTAGCACTGCTCTTCCTGAGTCCCATAGGTTTTGGGTTGTTGTGTTTTAATTTTCATTCATTTTATGAATATTTTGATTTCTTTTTCATTTCTTCAGGGATTTGTTGGTTATTCAGAAGCATGTTGTTTAGCCTCCATATGTTGGAATTTTTAATAGTTTTTTTTGCTGTAGTTGACATCTAATCTTACCACATTGTGATCAGAAAAGATGCTTGGAATGATTTCAATTTTTTTGAATTTACCAAGGCTAGATTTATGGTCCAGGATGTGATCTATACTGGAGAAGGTTCCGTGTGCACTTGAGAAAAAGGTGAAATTCATTGTTTTGGGGTGAAATGTCCTATAGATATCAATTAGGTCTAACTGGTCCATTGTGTTTCTTTGCTAATTTTCTGTTTAGTTGATCTATCCATAGGTGTGAGTGGAGGTATTAAAGTCTCCCACTATTATTGTGTTATTGTTATTTTCCCCTTTTATACCTGTTAGCTTTCGTCTTACGTATTGTGGTGCTCCTATGTTGGGTGCATATATATTTATAATTGTTATATCTTCTTCTTGGATTGATCCTTTGATCATTATGTAGTGTCCTTCTTTGTCTCTTTTCACAGCCTTTGTTTTAAAATCTATTTTATCTGATAGGAGTATTGCTACTCCTGCTTTTTTTTTTTTTCATCTCCATTTGTGTGAAATATATTTTTCCAGCCCTTCACTTTCAGTCTGTACGTGTCCCTGGTTTTGAGGTGGGTCTCTTGTAGACAGCATATATAGGTGTCTGGTTTTTGTATCCATTCAGCCAGTCTTTGTCTTTTGCTTGGGGCATTCAACCCATTTACATTTAAGATAATTATTGATAAATGTGATCCCATTGCCATTTACTTTGTTGTTTTGGGTTCAATTTTATACATCTTTTCTGTGTTTCCTGTCTAGAGAAGATCCTTTAGCATTTGTTGAAGAGCTGGTTTGGTGGTGCTGAATTCTCTGAGCTTTTGCTGGTCTGTAAAGCTTTTGATTTGTCCTTCATATTTGAATGAGATCCGTGCTGGGTACAGTAATCTGGGTTGTAGGCTTTTCTCTTTCATCACTTTAAATATATCCTGCCATGCCCCTCTGCCCTGAAAAGTTCCTATTGAAAGATCAGCTGTTATCCTTATGGAAATCCCCCTGTGTGTTACTTTTTGTTTTTCCCTTGCTGCTTTTAATATTTGTTCTTTGTGTTTGATCTTTGTTAATGTGATTAATATGTGTCTTGGGGTGTTTCACCTTGGGTTTATCCTGTTTGGGACTCTCTGGGTTTCTTGGACTTGGGTGATTATTTCCTTTCCCATTTTAGGGAAGTTTTCAACTCTTATCTCCTCAAGTATTTTTTCATGTCTTTTCTTTTTGTCTTCTTCTGGGACACCTATGATTCAAATGTTGGGTTGTTTGACATTGTCCCAGAGGTCTCTGAGGTTGTCTTCATTTCTTTTAATTCTTTTTTCTTTTTTCCTTTCTGCTTCATTTATTTCCACCCTTTTATCTTCCACCTCTCTTATCCTATCTTCTGCCTCAGTTATTCTACTGTTGGTTCCCTCCAGAGTGTTTTTGATCTCATTTATTGCATTATTCATTATTGATTGACTCTTTTTTATTTCTTCTAGGTCCTTGTTAAACATTTCTTGCATCTTCTCAATTCTTGTCTCCAGGCTATTTATCTATAACTACATTTTGTTTTCAAGAATTTGGATCATTTTTACTATCATTATTCTGAATTCTTTTTCAGGTATACTCCTTATCTCTTCCTCTTTGGTTTGGTTTGGTGGGCATTTATTATGTTCCTTTACCTGCTGAGTATTTCTCTGCCTTTTCATCTTGTTTAGATTGTGGTGTATGGGGTGGCCTTTTTGTATTTTGGCAGTTTGTTGTTCCTCTTTATTGTGGAGGGTCTCCCTGTGGGTGGGGTTGGATGAGTGGCTTATCAAGATTTCCTCATTAGGGAAGCTTCCATCTGTGTTCTGGTGGATGGAGCTGGATTTCTTCTCTCTGGAGTGCTATAAAGTGTCCAGTAGTGAGTTTTGAGGTTTCTGTGGGTTTGGTGTGACTTTGAGCAGCCTGTATATTAAAGCTCAGGTCTATGTTCCTACGTTGCTGGAGAATTTTCATGGTATGTCTTGCCCTGGAACTTGTTGGCTCTTGGGTGGAGCTTGGTTTCAGTGTAGGTATGGAGGATGAGCTCCTATCGATTAATGTTCCCTGGATTCAGGAGTTCTCCGGTGTTCTCAGGTTTTGGATTTAAACCTCCTGCCTCTGGTTTTCAGTCTTATTCTTACAGTAGCCTCAAGACTTCTCCATCCATACAGCACCGATGATAAAACATCTAGGTTAGTGGAGAAAAGAATCTCCACAGTGAGGGACACCCAGAAAGGTTCACTGAGTTACATGGAGAAGAGAAGAGGGAGGAGGGAGATAGAGGTGACCAGGAGGAGAAGAGGAGGAATCAAAAGGGGAGAGAACAATCTAGCCAGTAATCAAATCCCTATGTGCCCTTCACAGCCTGGCACACCCAGAGAGGTTCACGGAGTTACATAGAGAAGAAAAGAGGTGAGGGAGGAAGGAGATAGAGGTGGTCAGGAGGAGAAGGGGGGTGGGTCAAAAGGAGAGAGACAGATTTAGCCAGTAATCAGTTCCTTAAGTGTTTTCCACAGTCCGGAATACCTAAAAGATTCACAGAGTTGGGTAGAGAAGAGAAGGGGGAAGGAGATAGAGGTGACCTAGAGGAGAAAAAGGAGAGTCAAAAGGGGGAGAGGGCAATCAAGCCAGTAATCACACTCCTAAGTAAAAATGGGTAATGAAAATTGGATTCTTAAAGGTACAAAATTGATAACAAATACCAAAAAGCAAAGATTAAAAATCTGAAGTAGAGGTTAGACTCTCAAAATTACAATATTAATAAAGCAAAACAAAATCACAAAAATTATAAATATATATATGAAATTTGCTTTAAAAATAGGGTCTTTTTTGGCAAGGTAATAGTAGGTTATAAAAATGAAAATTCAAGGAGAGTAAACATTCAGAAAACAAAGATCATGGCATCTGGTCCCATCACTTCATGGGAAATAGATGGGGAAACAGTGGAAACAGTGTCAGACTTTATTTTGGGGGGCTCCAAAATCACTGCAGATGGTGACTGCAGCCATGAAATTAAAACACACTTACTCCTTGGAAGGAAAGTTATGACCAACCTAGACAGCATATTCAAAAGCAGAGACATTACTTTGCCGACTAAGGTCCATCTAGTCAAGGCTATGGTTTTACCAGTGGTCATGTATGGATGTGAAAGTTGGACTGTGAAGAAAGCTGAACACTGAAGAATTTATGCTTTTGAACTGTGGTGTTGGAGAAGACTCTTGAGAGTCCCTTGGACTACAAGGAGATCCAACCAGTCCATTCTGAAGGAGATCAGTCCTGGGTGTTCTTTGGAAGGAATGATGCTAAAGCTGAAACTCCAGTACTCTGGCCACCTCATGCGAAGAGTTGACTCATTGGAAAAGACTCTGATGCTGGGAGGGATTAGGGGCAGGAGGAGAAGGGGACGACAGAGGATGAGATGGCTGGATGGCATCACCGACTCTATGGACGTGAGTGTGAGTGATCTCCGGGAGTTGGTGATGGGCAGGGAGGCCTGGCGTGCTGCAATTCATGGGGTCTCAGAGTCAGACATGACTGAGTGACTGAACTGAACTGAACTAATAGAGCTTCTCCATCTTTGGCTGCAAATAATACAATCAGTCTGATTTTGGTGTTGACCATCTGGTGCTTTCCACGTGTAGAGTCTTGTGTTTTTGGAAGAAGGTGTTTGCTATGACCAGTGCAGTCTCTTTGCCAAACTCTATTAGCCTTTGCCCTGCTTCATGCTGCACTTCAAGGCCAAATTTGCCTGTTACTCCAGGTATTTCTTGATGTCCTACTATTGCATTTCAGTCCCCTATAGTGAAAAGGACATCTTTTTTTGGGTGTTAGTTCTGGAAGGTCTTGTAGGTCTTCATAGAACCATTCAACTTCAGCTTCTTCAGCATTACTGGTCAGGGCATAGACTTGGATTACTCTGATATTGAATGGTTGCCTTGGAAACAAACAGAGATCATTCTGCATCCAAGTACTCCATTTCAGACTCTTTTGTTGACTATGATGGCTACTCCATTTCTTCTGAGGGGTTCTTGTCCACAGTAGTAGATATAATGGTCATCTGAGTTAAATTCAACCATTCCAGATCACTTTAGTTCACTGATTCCTAAAATGTTGACGTTCACTTGCCATCTCCTGTTTGACCAGTTCGAATTTGCCTCGATTCATGGAATTAACATGCCAGGTTCCTATGGTTCTTTACAACATCGGACTTTCCTTCCATCACCAGTCATGTCCACAACTGGGTGTGGTTTTTCTTTGGCTCCTTTTCAATTTTTCTGGAGTTATTTCTCCACTGATCTCCAGTAGCATATTGGGCACCTACCCACCTGGGGAGTTCATCTTTCAGTGTCCTATGTTTTGCCTTTTCATACTGTTCATGGGGTTCTCAAGGCAAGAATGCTGAAGTAGTTTGCCATTCCCTTCTCCAGTGGACCACATTTTGTCTGAACTCTCCATCATGACCTGTCCATCTTGGGTGGCCCTACACGGCATGGCTCATCATTTCACTGAGTTGGACAAGGCTGTGGTCCATGTTGGGCTTCCCTGGTGGCTCAGATGGTAAAGCGTCTGCCTGCAATGCGGAATACCCGGGTTCGATCCCTGGTTCGGGAAGATCCCCTGAAGAAGGAAATGGCAATCCACTCCAGCACTCTTACCTGAAAAATGCCATGGACCGAGCAGTCTGATAGGCTACAGTCCTTGGGGTCACGTGGTCCATGTGATCAGGTTGGTTAGTTTTCTGTGATTGTGGTTTCAGTCTGTCTGCCATCTGATGGAGAAGGATAAGAGGCTTATGAAAGCTTCCTGATGGGAGAGACTTACTGAAGGGGAAACTGGGTCTTGTTCTGATGGATGAGGCCATGCTCAAAAATCTTTAATCCAATTTTCTGTTGATGGGTGGAGCTATGTTCCTTCCCTCTTATTTACCTGGGGGGAAACTGTGGTGGACGAAATGAAGATAATGGCGACCTCCTCCAAAAGGCCTCATGCATGTACTGCTACACTCAGTGCCCCCATCCGTGCAGCAGGCCTCCACCGACCTACGTCTCCACTGGAGACTCCTGGACACCCCCAGGCAAGTCTGGGCCAGTCTCTTGTGGGGTCACTGCTCCTTTCTCCTGGGTCCTGGTGCACACAAGGTTCTGTATATGCCCTTCAAGAGTCTATTTCCCAGTTCTGTGTAAGTTCTGGCCGCTCTATGGTGGGGTTAATGGTAACCTCCTCCAAGAGGGCTTCTGCCATACCAAAGTCTGCTGCACCCAGGGCCCCTGCCCCTGCAGAGTCCATTGCTGACCCGTACTTTCACAGGAGACACTCAAACCCAGTTCTGTCTCAGTCTATGGGGGGTCTCTGGGTCCTGGTGCACACAAGGTTTGTTTCAGCCCTCTGAATGTGTCTGGTGGAGATGGGTTGTGATTCTAAATGCAAATTCGCCCCTCCTACCATCTTGCTGGGGCTTCTCTGCCCTTGGACGTGGGATATCTCCCCAAAGTCACTCCAGCACCACCATCTTGCTGGGCTTCTCTGACATTAGACGTGGGGTATCTCCTCAGGGCCACTCCAGTGCCACACAGCCATGGAAACCAGTATTGGCCAACACGCTCCTGTGTTCTTGCCTGGAGAATCCTGCTCCCTGACAGAGAAGCCTGGCAGGCCACAGTCTGAGGGTCGCAAAGAGAAGGACACTACCGAAGCGACCCCACATGCAGAGGTGCAAGACTTTTTGCCTGTGGCAGCTCTGCCCCAGTGAGAGTTGAGGGTGAAGGTGGCACAGCTGCTTGGCTTGCGGGGACCCTGGCAGCATCAAGTGTGCAGGGACACGGACTGCCTCCGCCGCAGGAGTTACGGCCCCATCAGAGGCTCTTTTCGAGCCTCTTGCAGCTGGCGATCAGAAGGCCTCTTTGGCCAGTCTTTCTCCGTAGCTCCACCCATTCAGGCACGTAGAGGGCTTCCTTGCCTGGGGACTTTCTCTGTTGTTTGGCACATCAGGCACCTAGAGGGGCCCCCTGGCCGGGGTCCTGCTCTGTAGATTGGCACATCAGGCACCTAGAGGGGCCCCCTGGCCGGGGTCCTGCTCTGTAGATTGGCACATCAGGCACCTAGAGGGGCCCCCTGGCTGGGGTCCTGCTCTGTAGATTGGCACATCAGGCACCTAGAGGGGCCCCCTGGCTGGGGTCCTGCTC
>SJYT01082019.1:159035-193327 GCA_006410635.1 Cephalophus harveyi | reverse complement strand
TTCTTTTTAACTTTAAATTTTTTTATGGATATATTCATGAGTTGCAATATTATATTTGTTCAGGTTTACAACATAGTGCTTCAGTTGTTTTATATATTATACTCTGTTTACATTTATTGTTAGATAATTGGTATATTTCTCTGTGCTGTACAGCATATCCTTGTTGCTTAAAGTTCAAAATGAATAGTTTAAAATATAATGAAATATTAAGTTCTAATGAAAACGATTGTAAATTAAAAAGGACTGAAATCGCAGAGTGCTTTCTCTCTCTCCAAGGATGTAGTAACCTTGAAATCAATCTTTTAAAAAAGAAATAGGAGAATAGAATTATGGACAGAGAAAGGGGAGGAGAGGGTGAGATGCAAGGAAAGAGTAACATGGAAATTTACATTACCATATGTAAAATAGATAGCCAATGGGAATTTGCTGTATGGCTTAGGAAACTCAAACAGGGGCTCTTTATCAACCTAGAGGGGTGGGATGGGGAGGGAGTTCCAAAAGGGAGGGGATATATGTATACCCTAGGCTGATTCATGTTGAGGTTTGACAGAAAACAGCAAAATTCTATAAAGCAATAATCCTTCAGTAAAAAATTAATTAATTAAAAAAATAAAAAATATCTCAAAACAAACAAAAATAAAAGGAATAGGAAAATCACCAACTAGTTTGAAATTCAGCAATATGCTTATAGAAATGAAAATGTCAATGCACCAAGGAGAAAACACATGGACATTAAATTCAGTAAATACTATCATAAGCAACAGCAGTCAAATACTTGAGGTGGAAGAAGGAGTCATCTTATTTCTCTTAACTGCTGAACATCCTCTTCCTTCTTGTTTTGATGCAAGGAGCTAGAGGCGTGTCCCGTAACAAGAAATGGATGCATGCATGTGCGCTAAGTCTCTTCAGTTGTGTCCCACTCTTCGTGGCCCTATGAACTGTGGCCCACCAGGCTCCTCTGTCCCTGGGAATTATCCAGGAAAGAATACTGGAGTGGGTTTCCATGCCCTCCTCCAGGGAACCTTCTCCATCGAGGGACAGAACCTGGGTCTCCTGTGTCTCCCGCATTGCAGGCAGGTTCTTTACTACTGGCACCACCTGGGGAGACCCAGGAAATGGATGTGTGCATGCGAAGCCGCTTCAGTCGTGTCTGACTCTTTGAGACAATATGGATTGTAACCCGCTAGGCTCCTCTGTCCATGGGACTTTCCAGCAAGAATACTGGAGTGGGTTGCCATGCCTTTCTCCAGGGCATCTTCCCAATCCAGGGATTGAATCCATGACTCTTACGTTTCCCACATGAGAAGGCAGGGTCTTTACCACTAGCACCACCTGGGAAGCCCCAAGAAACGGATGCCTGTACTTAAATCGCCATGGTTAAAAGCAGGTGCTTGAATGGAAAAACATCAGGGAAACTATCATCCCATGTTCCCTCTCCATCTCTAGGCTGAGTGTCACAGGAAGGTTGTTATTTGTTCATCTCTCCTCACGTCACCTATACGTTTGGCCAATTGCTTTGGCTCATGGGCTGCCAGTCCCTCATTGGCTGCTACTGTGGAGACTGTGGCTACATTCGCTGTCACTGGACTATCCCATCATCCCTGCAAGTTTGCAATTGAGTCAGGATTTTTGTTTTCTTTCTTTTTTTTTTTTTAAGCAAAATGTTCTAGGTTGCAAGCAAAAAATAGGATCAGAGAAATCTGGATAAGGTAATTTCAAAAGATATGGCACTTGATTCCAGAAATTTAGAATTTTCTTATTTTACACTGTGTTTGAGTCCTATTTTACACATGGAAGTGAATTGGGATTGAAGGAATAGAATGGGTAGATGTGATTTTTATATCTGCTACTGCTGGTGCAGCGGTAAAGAATCCGACTGCCAATGCAGGAGACGAAAGAGACACAGCTTCTATCCCTTGGTCAGAAAGATCCCCTGGAGTAGGAAATGACAACCCAGTTCAGTATTCTTGCTTGGAAAATTTCAAGGAGATAGGAGCCTGGCGGGCTCCTGTCCATAGGGTCAGAAAGAAAGAGTTGGTCATGACTGAGTGACTGAGTGCGCATGCGCGCGTGCACACACACACACACACACACACACACACACACACTGCTCTTTGTGAGACACACACACACACACACACACACACTGCTCTTTGTGAGAGACACACACACACACACACACTGCTCTTTATGAGACACACACACACACACACACAGTGCTCTTTGTGAGACACACACACACACACACACACACTGCTCTTTGTGAGACACACACACACACACTGCTCTTTGTGAGACACACACACACACACACTAGATGCTTACTCCTTGGAAGGAAAGTTATGACCAACCTAGACAGCATATTAAAAAGCAGAGACATTACTTTGCTAACAAACGTCCATCTAGTCAAGGCTATGGTTCTCCCATTAGTCATGTATGGATGTGAGAGTCACACTTTAAAGAAAGCCGAGTGCCGAAAAACCTGATGCTTTTGAACTATGGCGTTAGAGAAGACTCTTGAGAGCCCCTTCTACAGTGAGGAGATCCAACCAGTCCATCCTAATGGAAATCAGACCTGAACATTCATTGGAAGAACAGATGCTGAGGCTGAAACTCCAATACTTTGGCCACCTGATGTGAAGAACTGACTCATTTGAAAAGACCCTGATGCTGGGGAAAATAGAAGGTGGGAGGAGAAGGGGACAACAGAGGATGAGATGGTTGGATGGCTTCACTGACTCAATGGCCATGAGTTTGAGTAAGCTCCAGGAGTTGGCAGTGGACAGGAAGGGCTGGAGTGCTGGGGTCCAGCCCCAGCAGGATCTAGGGGAACCTGAAGGAAAAATGGCATTGGCGGACGATTAAAAAGAGATAAGAAAAGAATATTGTAGATAAGAAAATAGAGGAGAGAAAGAGGCTGATATTCCTTGGTTTGCATAGAAAGCCAATAAAACTTTGAAACAAGAAGTTTGCCCTGTTCATGGAGGCCACAGGTGCCTTCCCGGTCTCCTGAGGGAGTGAAGACACAGAACGTCTTCCCGTTCAGGTCTTAGAAACCGGGGCAGATAAGTGAATGTAGGGAGGGAGCCTCTATGCTCCAAGGGATCAGCCTGAAAAAAAGAGGGATGGAGAGGGAGAAAATGATTGATGCGGGGAGACCAAGCTACTTCGGTGAGCGAGGCCCAATAGCTTTATTTTAAAAGGTACTTTTATACCTTGTCTTATGCATAGAGGGACATGAAAGATGCAAAGTCATACAGAGTCAGCCCAAACATTACATCTGTTTTGTCTTTATCGAAACCAGGATTTTTTCTGCAAACCTTTGCCATAGACAATGTTGTGTACATGATCTTCTGGCCTTGGAGGCCTGTGGACATTTTATGACCCTCTTTTGATAAAGGCTGCTCAACCAGACAACTTACTTTCCCTTGAAATGCTTTTTCTTATATTTCTAATCTATGTCAGCCTCAGAAAGAACTAAACAAGTCACATTTCTCATGGAGCAAAGGTGCAGTGAGTTATAAGAAAGAACCAATTAGCTCAAAAGTCTGATGTGGTTAAATTCAAGGCTACACTTGTTTTTCTTACATTCTCACTATGTTAACTAAAGCACTCCCAGGTGTACAGTGGATAAGAGATATGGGAACTTAGCAACAAGCATTGGCCAAATAATGAAATCCTACACCAGCACTACTCTAATAACTTTTAACTCTTTAAAAGGCTCTATGTTTTAGGCCTTCCATGCCTCTCATAGTTGGGAGGCTGTAAATAATCATATGCGCAGCTGCAAGAGTCTGGATATACCTGCCAAGCAAGCTAGAATCTTAACAGAGGGGTTTTGTTTGGAAATATTCCTCTCATGTCTAGGAGACTTATTAGCTATAGCCCTAAGTTAATTTTCTCCAGAGAAAGGTGGTCAGGAATAGCCCCCTGTTAATGTCAGAGAAGTTGGTGAAAGTCATGAAATAGTAAAACAGGCAGATTCTGGTTTTGAGGTAGATGCTCGAGAAAGCCTAGGGAGCCCATTGAGTCCTGAAGCCTTGCTTAACAGTTCTCTTCCACATGACCTTGTCATGGGTGGGATCTCCCGTGGTGGCTCCCGGCACTGGAGTACTGCAGTCATTGGGGTTGCTCAGCCTTCTTTATAGTCCAACTCTCACATCCATACATGACTACTGGAAAAATCATAGCTTTGACTAGACAGAACTTTGTTGGCAAAGTAATGTCTCTGCTTTTTAATATGCTGTTCAGCTTGGTCATAGCTTTTCTTCCAAGGAACAATCGTCTTTTATCTCATGGTTACAGTCTGCAGTGATTTTGGAGCCCCGCACCAAGAAAACTCCTTCACTGTTCCCACTGTTTCCCCATCACTGTGACGTGATGGGACCAGATGCCATGATCTTCATTTTCTGAATTTTGAGTTTTAAGCCAACTTTTTCACTCTCCTCTGTCACTTTCATCTAGAGGCTCTTTAGTTCCTCTTTGCTTTCTGCCATGAGGGTGATATCATCTGAATATCTGAGGTTATTGATATTTCTCCCAGCAATCTTGATTCTAGCTTGTGTTTCTTCCAGTCCAGCGTTTCTCAAGATGTACTCTGCATATAAGTTAAATAAGCAGGGTGACAACATACAGCCTTGACATACTCCTTTCCCAATTTGGAACCAGTCTATTGTTCCATGTCCAGTTCTAACTGTTGCTCCTTGACCTGCATATAGATCTCTCAAGAGGCATGTCA
The DNA here is from genome assembly GCA_006410635.1 of Cephalophus harveyi. Classification (NCBI taxonomy): domain Eukaryota; kingdom Metazoa; phylum Chordata; class Mammalia; order Artiodactyla; family Bovidae; genus Cephalophus; species Cephalophus harveyi. The sequence continues at coordinate 188,589 of SJYT01082019.1, read as the reverse complement.
GGTGGTCTGGTATTCCCATCTCTTTCAGAATTTTCCACAGTTTATTGTGATCCACACAGTCAAAGGCTTTAGCATAGTCAATAAAGCAGAAATAGATGTTTTTCTGGAACTCTCTTGCTTTTTCCATGATCCAATAGATGTTGGCAATTTGATCTCTGGTTCCTCTCTCTTTTCTAAATCCAACTTGAACATCTCGAAGTTCAAGGTCCATGTACTGTTGAAGCCTGTATTGGAGAATTTTGAGCATTACTTTACTAGCATGTGAGATGAGTGCAATTGTGTGGTAGTTTGAGCATTCTTTGNTCCTCTCTCTTTTCTAAATCCAACTTGAACATCTCGAAGTTCAAGGTCCATGTACTGTTGAAGCCTGTATTGGAGAATTTTGAGCATTACTTTACTAGCATGTGAGATGAGTGCAATTGTGTGGTAGTTTGAGCATTCTTTGACATTCCCTTTCTTTGGGATTGGAATGAAAACTGACCTTTTCTAGTCCTGTGGCTACTGCTGAGTTTTCTAAATTTGCTGGCATATTGAGTGCAGCACTTTCATAGCATTGTCTTTCAGGATTTGAAATAGCGCAATTGAAATTCCATCACCCCCACTAGCTTTGTTCATAGTGATGCTTCCCAAGGCCCACTTGACTTCACATTCCAGGATGTCTGGCTCTAGGTGAGTGATCATGCCATCGTGATTACCTAGGTCATGAAGATCCTTTTTGTATAGTTCTTCTGTGTATTCTTGCCACCTCTTCTTAATATCTTCTGCTTCTGTTAGGTCTTTCCAATTTTTGTCCTTTATTGTGCCCATCTTTGCATAAAATGTTCCCCTGGTATCTCTAATTTTCTTGAAGAGATCTCTAGTCTTTCCTATTCTATTGTTTTCCTCTATTTATTTGCACTGATCACTAAGGAAGGCTTTCTTAGCTCTCTTTGCTATTCCTTGGAACTCTGCATTTGAATGGGTATATCTATCCTTTTCTCCTTTGCTTTTCACAGTTATTTGTAAGGGCTCCTCAAACAGCCATTTTGCTTTTTTGCATTTCTTTTTCTTGGGGATGGTCTTGATCCCTGTCTCCTGTATAATGTCACGAACCCCTGTCCATAGTTCTTCAGGCACTTTGTCTAGCAGATCTAATCCTTTGAATCTATTTGTCACTTCCACTGTATAATTGTAAGGGATTTGATTTAGGTCATACCTAAATGGTCTAATGGTTTCCCCTTCTTTCTTCCATATAAGTCTGAATTTGGCAATAAAGAGTTCATGATCTGAGCCACAGTCAGCTCTTGGTCTTGTTTTTGCAGACTGTATAGAGCTTCTCCATCTTTGGCTGCAAAGAATATAATCAATCTGATTTTGGTGTTGACCATCTGGTGATGTCCATGTGTAGAGTATTTTCTTGTGTTGTTGGAAGAGGGTGTTTGCTATGACCAGTGCAGTCTCTTTGCAAAATTCTATTAGCCTTTGCCCTGCTTCATGCTGCACTTCAAGGCCAAATTTGCCTGTTACTCCAGGTATCTCTTGATGCCCTACTTATTGCATTTCAGTCCCCTATAATGAAAAGGATATCTTTTGGGGGGGTGTTAGTTCTAGAAGGTCTTGTAGGTCTTCATAGAACCATTCAATTTCAGCTTCTTCAGCATTACTGGTCAGGGCATAGACTTGGATTACTCTGATATCGAATGATTGCCTTGGAAACAAACAGAGATCATTCTGCATCTAAGTACTGCATTTCAGACTCTTTTGTTGACTATGATGGCTACTTCATTTCTTCTAAGGGATTCTTGTCCACAGTAGTAGATATAATGGTCATCTGAGTCAAATTCAACCATTCCAGTCCACTTTAGTTCACTGATTCCTAAAATGTTGATGTTGACACTTGTCATCTCCTGTTTGAGCACTTCCAATTTGCCTTGATTCATGGATCTAACATTCCAGGTTCCTATGCAATATTGCTCTTTACAGCATCGGACTTTCCTTCCATCACCAGTCACGTCCACAACTGGGTGTGGTTTCTGCTTTGGTTCCATCTCTTCATTCTTTCTGGAGTTATTTCTCCACTGATCTCCAGTAGCATATTGGGCGCCTACCCACCTGGGGTGTTCATCTTTCAATGTCCTATGTTTTGCCTTTTCATACTGTTCATGGGGTTCTCAAGGCAAGAATACTGAAGTAGTTTGCCATTCCCTTCTCCAGTGGACCACATTTTGTCTGAACTCTCCATCATGACCTGTCCATCTTGGGTGGCCCTACACGGCATGGCTCATAGTTTTACTGAGTTGGACAAGGCTGTGGTCCACTTGATCAGGTCGGTTAGTTTTCTGTGATTGTGTTTTCACATCTGTCTGCCCTCTGGTGTAGAAGGATAAGAGGCTTATGGAAGCTTCCTGATGGGAGAGACTGACTGAGGGGGAAACTGGGTCTTGTTCTGATGGGTGGGGCCACACTCAATACATCTTTAATCCAATTTTCTGTTGAAGAGTGGAGCTGTGTTCCCTCCCTCTTATTTACCTGGGGCAAAACTATGGTGGGGGCTTCCCTAATGGCTCAGATGGTAAAGCGTCTGTCTGCAATGCAGGAGACCCAGGTTTGATCCCTGGGTTGGGAATATCCCCTGGAGAAGGAAATGGCAGCCCACTCCAGTATTCTTGCCTGGAAAACCCCATGGGCCGTGGAGCCTGGTAGTCTACCATCCATGGGGTTGCAAAGAGTTGGACACAACTGAGCGACTTCACTTTAAACTATGGTGGAGGTAATGAAGATAATGGCGACCTCCTCCAAAAGGCCTCATGCATGTACTGCTACACTCAGTGCCCCAACCCTGCAGCAGGCCACCACCGACCTACATCTCCACTGGAGACCCCTGGACACCCCCAGGCAAGTCTGGGTCAGTCTCTTGTGGGGTCACTGCTCCTTTCTCCTGGGTCCTGGTGCACACAAGGTTCTGTTTGTGCCCTTCAAGAGTCTATTTCCCAGTCCTATGTAAGTTCTGGCCGCTCTATGGTGGGGTTAATGGCAACCTCCTCCAAGAGGGCTTATGCCATACCCAGGTCTGCTGCACCCAGGGCCCCTGCCCCTGCAGAGTCCATTGCTGGCCCATACCTTCACAGGAGACACTCAAACCCAGTTCTGTCTCAGTCTATAGGGGGTCTCCGGGTCCTGGTGCACACAAGGTTTGTTTCAGCCTTCTGTATGTGTCTGGTGGAGATGGGGTGTAATTCTAAATGTGAATTCACCCCTCCTACCATCTTGCTGGGGCTTCTCTGACTTTGGACATGGGGTATCTCCTCAGGGCCGCTCCAGCACTGCACAGCTGTGGAAACCAGTACTGGTCAACACGCTTCTCTATTCTTGCCTGGAGAACCCTGCTCCCTGACAGAGAAGCCAGATAGGCCAGTCTCCAAGGTCGCAAAGAGAAGGACACTACTGAAGCAAACCTGCATGCAGAGGCACAAGACTTTTTGCCTGTGGCAGCTCTGCCCCAGTGAGAGTTGAGGGTGAAGGTGGCACAGCTGCTTGGCTTGCGGGGACTCTGGCAACACCAAGTGTGCAGGCACACGGACTGCCTCCACCGCAGGAGTTACGGCCCCATCAGAGGCTCTTTTCGAGCCTCTTGCAGCTGGCGATCAGAAGGCCTCTTTGGCCAGTCTTTCTCCATAGCTCCACCCATTCAGGCACGTAGAGGGCTTCCTTGCCTGGGGACTTTCTCTGTTGTTTGGCACATCAGGCACCTAGAGGGGCCCCCTGGCCGGGGTCCTGCTCTGTAGCTTGGCACATCAGGCACCTAGAGGGGCCCCCTGGCCGGGGTCCTGCTCTGTAGCTTGGCACATCAGGCACCTAGAGGGGCCCCCTGGCCGGGGTCCTGCTCTGTAGCTTGGCACATCAGGCACCTAGAGGGGCCCCCTGGCCGGGGTCCTGCTCTGTAGCTTGGCACATCAGGCACCTAGAGGGGCCCCCTGGCCGGGGTCCTGCTCTGTAGCTTGGCACATCAGGCACCTAGAGGGGCCCCCTGGCCGGGGTCCTGCTCTGTAGCTTGGCACATCAGGCACCTAGAGGGGCCCCCTGGCCGGGGTCCTGCTCTGTAGCTTGGCACATCAGGCACCTAGAGGGGCCCCCTGGCCGGGGTCCTGCTCTGTAGCTTGGCACATCAGGCACCTAGAGGGGCCCCCTGGCCGGGGTCCTGCTCTGTAGCTTGGCACATCAGGCACCTAGAGGGGCCCCCTGGCCGGGGTCCTGCTCTGTAGCTTGGCACATCAGGCACCTAGAGGGGCCCCCTGGCCGGGGTCCTGCTCTGTAGCTTGGCACATCAGGCACCTAGAGGGGCCCCCTGGCCGGGGTCCTGCTCTGTAGCTTGGCACATCAGGCACCTAGAGGGGCCCCCTGGCCGGGGTCCTGCTCTGTAGCTTGGCACATCAGGCACCTAGAGGGGCCCCCTGGCCGGGGTCCTGCTCTGTAGCTTGGCACATCAGGCACCTAGAGGGGCCCCCTGGCCGGGGTCCTGCTCTGTAGCTTGGCACATCAGGCACCTAGAGGGGCCCCCTGGCCGGGGTCCTGCTCTGTAGCTTGGCACATCAGGCACCTAGAGGGGCCCCCTGGCCGGGGTCCTGCTCTGTAGCTTGGCACATCAGGCACCTAGAGGGGCCCCCTGGCCGGGGTCCTGCTCTGTAGCTTGGCACATCAGGCACCTAGAGGGGCCCCCTGGCCGGGGTCCTGCTCTGTAGCTTGGCACATCAGGCACCTAGAGGGGCCCCCTGGCCGGGGTCCTGCTCTGTAGCTTGGCACATCAGGCACCTAGAGGGGCCCCCTGGCCGGGGTCCTGCTCTGTAGCTTGGCACATCAGGCACCTAGAGGGGCCCCCTGGCCGGGGTCCTGCTCTGTAGCTTGGCACATCAGGCACCTAGAGGGGCCCCCTGGCCGGGGTCCTGCTCTGTAGCTTGGCACATCAGGCACCTAGAGGGGCCCCCTGGCCGGGGTCCTGCTCTGTAGCTTGGCACATCAGGCACCTAGAGGGGCCCCCTGGCCGGGGTCCTGCTCTGTAGCTTGGCACATCAGGCACCTAGAGGGGCCCCCTGGCCGGGGTCCTGCTCTGTAGCTTGGCACATCAGGCACCTAGAGGGGCCCCCTGGCCGGGGTCCTGCTCTGTAGCTTGGCACATCAGGCACCTAGAGGGGCCCCCTGGCCGGGGTCCTGCTCTGTAGCTTGGCACATCAGGCACCTAGAGGGGCCCCCTGGCCGGGGTCCTGCTCTGTAGCTTGGCACATCAGGCACCTAGAGGGGCCCCCTGGCCGGGGTCCTGCTCTGTAGCTTGGCACATCAGGCACCTAGAGGGGCCCCCTGGCCGGGGTCCTGCTCTGTAGCTTGGCACATCAGGCACCTAGAGGGGCCCCCTGGCCGGGGTCCTGCTCTGTAGCTTGGCACATCAGGCACCTAGAGGGGCCCCCTGGCCGGGGTCCTGCTCTGTAGCTTGGCACATCAGGCACCTAGAGGGGCCCCCTGGCCGGGGTCCTGCTCTGTAGCTTGGCACATCAGGCACCTAGAGGGGCCCCCTGGCCGGGGTCCTGCTCTGTAGCTTGGCACATCAGGCACCTAGAGGGGCCCCCTGGCCGGGGTCCTGCTCTGTAGCTTGGCACATCAGGCACCTAGAGGGGCCCCCTGGCCGGGGTCCTGCTCTGTAGCTTGGCACATCAGGCACCTAGAGGGGCCCCCTGGCCGGGGTCCTGCTCTGTAGCTTGGCACATCAGGCACCTAGAGGGGCCCCCTGGCCGGGGTCCTGCTCTGTAGCTTGGCACATCAGGCACCTAGAGGGGCCCCCTGGCCGGGGTCCTGCTCTGTAGCTTGGCACATCAGGCACCTAGAGGGGCCCCCTGGCCGGGGTCCTGCTCTGTAGCTTGGCACATCAGGCACCTAGAGGGGCCCCCTGGCCGGGGTCCTGCTCTGTAGCTTGGCACATCAGGCACCTAGAGGGGCCCCCTGGCCGGGGTCCTGCTCTGTAGCTTGGCACATCAGGCACCTAGAGGGGCCCCCTGGCCGGGGTCCTGCTCTGTAGCTTGGCACATCAGGCACCTAGAGGGGCCCCCTGGCCGGGGTCCTGCTCTGTAGCTTGGCACATCAGGCACCTAGAGGGGCCCCCTGGCCGGGGTCCTGCTCTGTAGCTTGGCACATCAGGCACCTAGAGGGGCCCCCTGGCCGGGGTCCTGCTCTGTAGCTTGGCACATCAGGCACCTAGAGGGGCCCCCTGGCCGGGGTCCTGCTCTGTAGCTTGGCACATCAGGCACCTAGAGGGGCCCCCTGGCCGGGGTCCTGCTCTGTAGCTTGGCACATCAGGCACCTAGAGGGGCCCCCTGGCCGGGGTCCTGCTCTGTAGCTTGGCACATCAGGCACCTAGAGGGGCCCCCTGGCCGGGGTCCTGCTCTGTAGCTTGGCACATCAGGCACCTAGAGGGGCCCCCTGGCCGGGGCCCTGCTCTGTGGCTCAGTGCGTCAGGCGCTGGCCGGGCCAGCCTCTCTGTGGTTCAGCTGCCAGCGCTGGCTCTGTGGGGAGAGGGGCTGTGGTGAGGGCTCCTTCCCCACACGCGGCTCAGCAGTCTCGCCCAGCTCCTATGGCTGCCTGGCCTCCCCCACAGGCACTTCCCTCCACAGTCTCCTCCCTCACAGCCCCTTGATAAGTCTCCCCGCAGTTACAGCAGCCCTCACTTTGGGATTGCTCCCCAGTCCCTCAACTCCAGCCCCCAGCCGCTGCACCTTCCAGGGGATCTGCATCCCCGTCTTGGGTGTGTATGGTTGCAAGGACTGTCTGATTCTCCTTCCATTTAGGCTGCCGCAGACCAGCTGTTTCACTCTCAGCCTTAAGTGCTTCTCCTCTGACTCAGACAATTGCCCTGATGTGGGGATCGGACCCCTGCTTCAGTTCCCCCACCTGCCGAGGGGGAGGTTTTCCCCCCTAGTTTTTCCCCCTAGTTCCTTCATCCTACCAAGGTTTGGGTGGGTCTATATATTATTTTCTGCTGGTCAGTGACTCCTGTCCACTCTCAGCTGGTGTTCTGCATGCACTTCTGTGTCTGAAGGTGTATTCCTGATGTATCCATGGAGAGAGATGTACTCCACGTCCACCTGTTCCTCTGCCATCTTGTTCTCCTGTATGAATGTTTAAAACAATTTCAAAAACCAGGAAATTAGAAAATTGAAATGTGTGTGAAATTTTTGTTTTGCTAGTTCTGTACTATATATCAGTCCCCATTTATATATTTAAATGTTTGATTAACTAGGATATGTGGAAAATATGTAAATAAACTGGGATATGTGGGGAAAGTATAATAGAGGTAGTGGATGTGTATATCAGTTTCTTCACTATATCTATTGCATATCACACATAAACTGCTTCTAAAGAACTCCATAGTACACTTTGGGAGAATGAGAATAAGCTGGGAAATGAAATTGCTAGGAAAATAATTTAGAACTTACCAAACTCTGTCATAACTGACCTAGAGGAAACACTACAGCTGGGGTCAAGCGGTTGGAATTTTGTAGATCCTCCTAGCTTTTCTCTCATTGTTTTGCTGAGAGTCACATCCTTCACAGATTTCTACATCCAATAACAGTGGTACTGATAAATTGTTTTTAACTTTAAATTTTTTATGGATATATTCATGAGTTGCAATATTATATTTGTTCAGGTTTACAACATAGTGACTCAGTTGTTTTATATATTATACTCTGTTTACATTTATTAATAGATAATTGGTATATTTCTCTGTGCTGTACAGCATATCCTTGTTGCTTACAGTTCAAAATGAATAATTTAAAATATAATGAAATATTAAGTTCTAATGAAAACCATTGTAAATTAAAAAGGACTGAAATCACAGAGTGCCTTATCTCTCTCCAAGGAAAATCAATCTTTTTAAAAAGAATTAGGAGAATAGAATTATGGACAGGGGGAACGGGGAGGAGAGGGTGAGATGCAAGGAAAGAGTAACATGGAAATTTACATTACTATATGTAAAATAGATAGCCAATAGGAATTTGCTGTATGACTCAGGAAACTCAAACAGGGGATCTGTATCAACCTAGAGGGGTGGGATGGGGAAGGAGACGGCAGGGAGTTCCAAAAAGGAGGGGATATATGTGTTCCCTAGGCTGATTCATGTTGAGGTTTGACAGAAAACAGCAAAATTCTGTAAAGCAATAATCCTTCAATAAAAATTAATTAAAAAAATAAAACATATCTCAAAACAAACAAAAATAAAAGGAATAGGAAAATCACCAACTAGTTTGAAATTCAGCAATATACTTATAGAAATAAAAATGTCAATGCACCAAGAAGAAAACACAATGGACATTAAATTCAGTAAATACTATCATAAGCAACAGCAGTCAAATACTTGAGGTAGAAGAAGTCATCTTATTTCTCTTAACTGCTGAACATCCTCTTCCTTCTTGTTTTGATACAAGGAGCTAGAGGCATGTCCCACAACAAGAAATGGATGCATGCATGTGCGCTAAGTCTCTTCAGTTGTGTCCCACTCTTCGTGGCCCTATGAACTATGGCCCACCAGGCTCCTCTGTCCCTGGGAATTAGAGTGGTTTCCATGCCCTCCTCCAGGGAACCTTCTCCATCTAGGGACAGAACCTGGGTCTCCTGTGTCTCCCGCATTGCAGGCAGGTTCTTTACTACTGGCACCACCTGGGAAGACCCAGGAAATAGATGTGTGCATGCTAAGCCACTTCAGTGGTGTCTGACTCTTTGAGACCCTATGGATTGTAACCCGCTAGGCTCCTCTGTCCATGGGACTTTCCAGCAAGAATACTGGAGTGGGTTGTCATGCCTTCTCCAGGGCATCTTCCCAATCCAGGGATTGAATCCATGGCTCTTACATTTCCCACATAAGAAGGCAGGGTCTTTACCACTAGCACCACCTGGGAAGCCCCAAGAAACGGATGCCTGTACTTAAATCGCCATGGTTAAAAGTAGGTGCTTGAATGGAAAAACATCAGGGAAACTATCATCCCATGTTCCCTCTCCATCTCTAGGCTGAGTGTCACGGGAAGGTTGTTTTGTTCATCTCTCCTCACTCCACCATACATTTGTCCAATTGCTTTGGCTCATGGGCTACCAGTTCCTCATTGGCTGCTACTGTGGAGACTGTGGCTATATTCGCTGTCACTGGACTATCCCATCATCCCTGCAAGTTTGCAATTCAGTCAAGATTGTTGCTTTTTTTTTTTTTTTTAAAGCAAAATGTTCTAGGTTGCAAACAAAAAATAGGATCAGAAATCTGGATAAGGTAATTTCAGAAGATTCCAGAAATTTAGAATTTTCTTATTTTACACTGTTTGAGTCCTATTTTACACATGGAAGTGAATTGGGATTGAAGGCTTAGAATGGGTAACTGTGATTTTTATATCTGCTACTGCTGGTGCAGCAGTAAAGAATCTGACTGCCAATGCAGGAGATGAAAGAGACACAGCTTCTATCCCTTGGTCAGAAAGATCCCCTGGAGTAGGAAATGACAACCCAATTGAGTATTCTTGCTTGGAAAATTTCAAGGAGATAGGAGCCTGGCGGGCTCCTCTCCATGGCGTCAGAAAGAGTCGGTTCAAAAGATATGGCGCTTGATTTCAGAAATTTAGAATTTTCTTATTTTACACTGTGTTTGAGTCCTATTTTACACATGGAAGTGAATAGGGATTGAAGGAATAGAATGGGTAACTGTGATTTTTATATCTGCTACTGCTGGTGCAGCAGTAAAGAATCTGACTGCCAATGCAGGAGACGAAAGAGACACAGCTTCTATCCCTTGGTCAGAAAGATCCCCTGGAGTAGGAAATGACAACCCAGTTCAGTATTCTTGCTTGGAAAATTTCAAAGAGATAGGAGCCTGGTGGGCTCCTGTCCATGGGGTCAGAAAGAGTTGGACATGACTGAGTGACTGAGCACACACACACACACACACACACACACTGCTCTTTGTGAGTCTGCATGCCACCTTGCTTCAGTGGTGCTCGACTCTTTGCAGCCCCTATGGACTGTAGCCCACCAGGCTCCTCTCTCCATGGGATTCTCCAGGAAAGAATACTGGAGAGGGTTGCCATGCCCTCTCCCGGGGATCTTCATGACCCAGGGGTGGACCCTGCCTCTCCCGCGACTCCTGCATTGCAGGCGGATTCTTCACTGGTGAGCCACCTGGGAAGACCACACTGTTTTTTATTGGTTGCTATACCCATATAAAAATCTCTGGATGATACCTAAATATAGATGGGAGAATGAAAATAAAAAAGGCCAATGAAACTTTTAGGGAAAGAATTTTGACCACAAAGATCCCTAAAATCACCGAGAAACCACGAATAGAAATAACCATTTAGGAAAGTGACGAGCTGCAATACGTTAAGAAAAAAGTACATGATTTTCCATCAAACAAATGACACAACCGACACATATTGAAGCGAAATTAATGAGGTTTTTAATGTTTTCTTTGGGGTAGAAATGTTTTAAAGATGAAATGTAGGGCCTAAGGGGAGAACCCTTAAGTCTGGTTTGCGATGGTCAGGCAGTCCTGAGGCAGTTCATCTGCAGGCGTGGTATCTGATGACCGACTTGCTGGCCTCGGCCATGGCGTACTTGCCGAGCTCCCCAGGCAGCAGAAGACGCACCGCGGTCTGGATGTCTTCGGTCATGATGGTGCAGCGCTTGTTGCGGTGGGCCAGGCGCCCGGCCTCTTCGGCAATCCGCTCGAACATATCTTTCACAAACGAATCCAGGACGTTCACGGACTCACGGGAAAGGCTCAGGCCTGTATGTACTTGCCTCAGCACCCTCGGGAAATAGGCAGCAAAGCTTGAGAAATTGCCGTGGCGGCGGCGGCGACGGCAGCGGCGGCCCTGAGCTGTCTTCTGCTTTGCCTTTCTTGGTTCTGCATCAAACGGCTCAGGTTTGGAGGGCTCTGCTTTCGCCGCCTCTGTATCAGAGGGCTCAGTTTCGGAGGTGCTGCTTTCTATGGTTATCACGTCTTCCTCATGGGTGTCAGAGGACAGTTCCCACACGGCAGAGCCACCATTCTCCATAGCGCAGCCCAGAAGACCAGTGAGGGCGTTGAAGGCCGTTGGCCGAATTTATAGGCCCGGCTTTCCCTGACGTCACAGACACTGTCCATATCTGATTGGATGCAAGGCAGGGAGGCCTGTTACTATGGCAGCCCATGTCACGTGACACCGGATGTCCCACCTACCCCACGTTTAACCCCCAGCCAGCCAAACCCCCCTGGTGGCTCTGACGGTAAAGTGTCTGTCTACAATGCGGGATACCTGGGTTCGATCCCTGGGTCAGGAGGATTCGATGGAGAAGGAAATGGCAACCCACTCCAGTACTCTTGCCTAGAAAATCCCATGGACGGAGGAGCCTGGTGTCCATGGGGTGGCAAAGAGTCCAACACGACTGAGCGACTTCACTTTCACTTTCACCCAAACTCAGTGAAAGTTACCTAAGTTGAAAAATGAAATAATCAATTAAAGCTTCCTGAGAGAGTATGACAGACCTCCATAGTTCCAGCTCTTTCAGGCATCAGAGTGACTCAGGACACTTGGTGGACATTTTACTCCAACACAGAATCTTCTGGTTGACCTACAGTGGCATGAGCAGAATGTCCTGGCTTCCTCAGCAGAGTGCTCCTGAAAATCATAGGAATTAAATGAACAGCTATTATCTCCAGAATTTATCAAAACCAATGATCAGTATGAAGAGAATGACAAAATCCCATTCTCCAAATACAGAACACAAACAGAAATAGGAATACTTACACATACACAGTAAAAAATTTAACATTTTGCAAATTATAAATTGTTTCCTTAGACCTTATTTAGGTCCCCCAAATACCACATATACTGGAATTGATTAATGATTTATAGTGGTTATTTCTCAAAAAATGATCACTCTTATTGCTGAAAAGCCACTAGGGTGAGAGAAAACAAAAAAGAGAGAAATAAAACACCTAGAAATAAATGTACCTAGAAAGAAAGTGAAGAGGAACTAAAAAGCCTCTTGATGAAAGTGAAAGAGGAGAGTGAAAAAGTTGGCTTAAAGCTCAACATTCAGAAAATGAAGATCATGGCATCTGGTCCCATCACTTCATGGGAAATAGATGGGGAAACAGTGGAAACAGTGTCAGACTTTATTTTTTTGGCTCCAAAATCAGTGCAGATGGTGACTGCAGCCATGAAATTAGAAGACGCTTACTCCTTGGAAGGAAAGTTATGACCAACCTAGATAGCATATTCAAAAACAGAGATATTACTTTGCCGACTAAGGTCCGTCTAGTCAAGGCTGTGGTTTTTCCAGTGGTCGTGTATGGATGTGAAATGACACACTTCAAAGCACACTGTGTAGACAACTGTAAACCCCTGTATTGCCCTTATTGGAAGCCTATGGTTTGCCCAAGGGTCTAATTCACTACTCTTTATAATAATAACAATCTCTATTTCTACAGCTTGTAAAAAGCCCTTTCACATAATTGCTGAATATTATCCTTTAGCTGTATTGAGGTGTTAATAAGGAAGTTATTCACTGCCTTATAGTATAAAGGCATGTTTAAGGTATTCCTTAACAGGTCCTAATTGCGGTCCTAACCTGCTGTTTCTTTCCAGGTCTTGGCCTTGCTCTGACAAATCCTGTCTCATGGACGTAGGAGGTCAGAATGCCTGGTCCATCCAGGGGTTGTGGGGAGGAGCAGGGGCAGTAAGAAAAAGTCCAGGAAAGTCAGGACTGCTGAGAACACAGTCTCCTGTGTCCCACAGTCTAATTCTGTAGGGGTCTGAGTCTCAGGCCACATTTCTAGCCCAGTCATTCCTGGCAACTGCAGCAGCTCACACAAACTACCACTTCAAGCTAAGGGGTTCAGCGTTAATCTCTATCCCCTCATTTATCACCAGCATAGTCTGGGTTAGGGAGGCAGATCTAACTAAAATACTGTGATTGCCCCATCAGAAAGGGCATACCTCAAGGAAGCTTTAGCTCAGATTCATTTGTCAGATAACTAGCTGTTACCTTGGCAATTCAAGCAAGGCCTTGACAGCATGGGACATGGAATAGGAAAATTTTGTCTGGATGCTGAAAATAAGGGCAGGAGGCCTAGAGGGAAGTTCGGGGATTAAGTGTTATAGCATGTGCAAATTACCTAGCACAGTGCCTGGCATGCAGAAAGCATTTAATAAAAACTGGGAGCATGGGGTACTGGTTAGGGAGAGCACTTTGGAGGAAGGCAGGGGCAATGAGCCAGTGGTTGGCTTGGGAAATGTTGGAAAGAAGGGGGGAAAAGAACTAGGTACAAAGAGGGTAGAGGAAGCAAGTCAGTTTGGCTGGCTTGGTGAGTAGTGTCAGAACTGCTCGAAGGCCTTTGGTGTTCTCTTACTGAAAGGCTTCTGAAAGCAATGACAAAAAGGATTGGTTTGTTCTGCAATTGAGGAGGTTACTTTAAATCTTTTGAGTTTTGCTCTCAGCAGCCTTCAAAATGTCTGTGCCACACAGAAATCATACAGGTCAGTAACCTGTTGGCATAGAAATTATAGTCTTTTCTCCAGACCCTCCTGACAGAATAATAACATACTGCAGCAAAATGAAGAGAATTAACATGAATCACATAGCTTCTATTTTTAAAACTGTGCTTAGCTGTATTAAAGAAACTACGTTCAGGCCAATGCTTCCCTGTTGAAACTAGATCAGGGCTTTGTCACTCACTGTCTAATTTGGGGAATTCACATGCCCAATCTGGGTGTAACTTACTTCCCTAGAGAAGAGATGTCTTCTAAGATCCTGTTCTGAACTTCCAAGCCTTCAGTACTTGGTAAACTTGTATGCATACCTCCTTTCTCCTCACTATGACTGCAACTCCTCTGGCTGCTGTGAGAAAGCTAGGGAATAATATCAAGCTTGCATACTGTCATCATGAATGCATAAAAAGCAAGGCAGCCTCCAAATACCACTGATAATCATCATCAAACCCTGCCACATCCTAGGGAAATAGAACAAGGACTCCAGCAAGGAATTATGTCCTGATTCTAGATACCAGAATGTCACATTGCATTGGCCAATTCTTGCAGATGTTGTCAAGCAAGAGGCATCAGGAGACATTAAAAATTCTGTTTATGAGCTTACAATGACAAACATCAGGCTTGCCTTTCCTCAGAGTTACAAACTGGGCTGCAGGCTGGTCGCCTCTTTTTCCCCTTCAAATCTCTGATGTGAGCTGAAGCCAAGGGCAAGGATCCTTGGCCCACCAGTCGTGTTGCATCTGCTCTATCCACAGGGCTCTTCCAGAAATGTCTCTACAAAAGTCACAACCGCAGCACGGCAGCGGCAGCTTGCTCGTCCCAGCAGGTCGCCTACGTGGCAAATGTGACTGAAAGGAACTCTGTAAACAATTACTAGCACTTTGCTTGGGAAGCCAGTTTCACTGGGAGTGAATCCTTTGTGGAGTTTTAAATTTTCTTTATATTTATTCCGCTGCTACCTCTCTTTGCTTCACCAGCCCCAGGGGTTCTAACTGAGCAGCAGTGCCCTGCCTTGGGACCTTGGTTTTCTCTCTGGCCGTCTCCCTGTCCTCCCTGGCCGCCTCCCCGGCTGCCAGGCGCCTGACTTTGAGAGTATGCTTCTTCATGTCCTGCCTTTATCCACGCCTGCCCGGCTTATCCAGAGCTGCTGCTGCTTCTGCTCTCTCTTCAGTCTCATTTCATACATCTTTGGGGTCCTGGGAGCATCACGAAAGTCACATGATATATGTGAAAGCCACTGTAGCTTAAAGAAAGAACAGGGTTCACAGTGTCAGGTTTCTGAAAAACTTGGACGGATGAACCTGAAATAGGCTGGCAGGAAAACGGCCTTGGAATGTTTTCCTCTACCTGGAATGTCATTCCTCTACCAGAATGTCAACTTCTAAACCTAACTGACCACTGTTTCTGCTATTCCTTCAAAGTTCAGCTCAAACTTCTTTACTTCTTCTGGGAAGCTATCAATGGACCCTTCTCTACTGGTCTCGTCTCTACTCTTAAGCACCTCTAACAACAGCTAACATTTTATTGCATACTTCTTATGTGTCAGGCACTTTGCTTATATTAACTCATTGTATCCTCACAATCATTCTGTAATATTGACACTCTATCCATCATAATTCCCATTTTATAGATAAATAAACTGAAGCATTGGTTAAGGCATAGGTTAAGCAACTTGCCAAAAATTACAAAGTTAGGAAGTGCCAAAGCTGGAATTCAAAACCCAGGAACTCAGACACTCTACTGCCTCCCCTAGGATAGCTAATGTAGTATTTATAGCCACTATGATGGCTCAGAGGTTAAAGCATCTGCCTGGAATGCAGGAGACCCAGGTTCAATCCCTGGGTCAGGAAGATCCCCTGGAGAAGGAAATGGCAACCCACTCCACTATTCTTGCCTGGAGAATCCCATGGAGGGAGGAGCCTGGTAGGCTACAGTCCATGGGGTCGCAAAGAGTCAGACATGACTAAGCGACTTCACAAACACACCAGTGTAATTATGGAGAAGGCAATGACACCCCACTCCAGTAATCTTGCCTGGAAGGTCCCATGGACGGGGGGGCCTGGTGGGCTGCAGTCCATGGGGTCGCTTAGGGTTGGATGCGACTCAGTGACTTTACTTTCACTTTTCACTTTCATGCATTGGAGAAGGAAATGGCAATCCACTCCAGTCTTCTTGCTTGGAGAATCCCAGGGACAGTGGAGCCTGGTGGGCTGCCGTCTATGTGGTCGCACAGAGTCAGATACAAATGAAGCGACTTAGCAGTGTAATTATCTAGTTGCTTATCTGTATCCACAGCTAGATTGAAAACTCTATGCAGAGCAGAGGTTGTGTTTCATTCATTTCTC
The DNA here is from genome assembly GCA_006410635.1 of Cephalophus harveyi. Lineage (NCBI taxonomy): Eukaryota > Metazoa > Chordata > Mammalia > Artiodactyla > Bovidae > Cephalophus > Cephalophus harveyi. The sequence continues at coordinate 172,709 of SJYT01082019.1, read as the reverse complement.
TATCCCCAGGGCCTGAAACAGAGGTGCAAAATAGATGTTCAGTAACTGTTTAATGAATGAATGAATTTTGCTGAAGCAGAAAGTATAAGACTTTTAGAATCAGAAAACTTGGAGTTGTAGGCTGACTCTGCCTAACTGTGTGATCCTGGTCAATTACACACTTTTTTTAACCAGTTTCTTCTTTTGTGCAGTGAAAAATATTTTTCAAAGTCTTATTCTGAGAATTACGTAAGTTGTTGTTTATGAAGCACTTAGAACAGTAAAGGTACTCAGTACATATTTTCACTCATTCATCAGTCTATCCATTCATTCATTCAAATTCAATTCAATTCAAATAATTACTGAGCATCTGATTGTGCCAGGCACTACAATATTTGTGGGGTAATCACAGTGGACAAACAGAGTTCCCATCTTGTGGAGTTACATTCTGGTACAGGAGGGGAACGAAATGAATGAGTAAGCAAGTTAAAAATAAATTTAAAACATTTATAAAGTAAACAAATAGAGAATAACTAGAGGGCTACTTAATGGCAGCCCACTCCAGTATTCTTGCCTGGAGAATCCCAGGGACAGAGGAGCCTGGTGCACTGCTGTCCACGGGGTCACACAGAGTCGGACATGACAGAAGCAACTTAGTACACATGCATGCATTGGAGAAGGAAATGGCAACCCACTCCAGTATTCTTGCCTGGAGAATCCCAGGGACAGAGGAGCCTGGCGGGCTGCCTATGGGGTCGTACAAAGTCGGACATGACTGGAGTGACGTAGCAGCAAGCAGCAGCAGAGGGCTCTTTTATTCAGAAAGCATAGTTAGGAAAGGTCCCTTAGGATTGACGCTGACATTGAGGCTTGGAGGATGAGGAGGCTAGCTCCATGAAGAGCCTGGGAATGACCACTTCATGAAGAAGGAATAGTCTATACAAGGGCCTTGAGTTTAGAAAGAGATAAAAGTGTTCAGAGAAGAGAAGGAGGCCAAGATGGTTGGCACCTAGTAAGTGAGGAGCAGACGGGTAGAAAATGAGTTTGGAGAGACAGGCAGAGACCAGATCATTAGTGTTCTTGCAGTCCCTGTTAAGGATTTCTGGTTAATATAAATGCAATAAAAAACTATAAGTGAAGGAGTGGCATAATGTGATTTATACTAATATTTTTTAACAGCTCACTTTGGGGGTTGTGTGATGTGTGGATTTTAAGGGGTGGTGGCAAGAATAATGGAGACCCATCAATAGCTAATTGAAATAGTTATATTCAATAACTATATTCAATTGAAAATTGTGTAGGTGAGAAGTTCCAACAGCTGCAACTAGAGTGGAAACAATGAAAATGGAGAAAAATGGTCATATTCGAAATATCTTTTAGAGGTACGACAATTATAACTGAAGAACGGATTAGATATTGGGGATGACAAGAATGGAGGAATTAAGGATAATTCCTAGCTTTGGGTTTGAACAACTATCTACTTAGATAGTGGTGAAGTGAAGTGAAGTGAAGTCACTCAGTCGTGTCCGACTCTTTGCGACCCCATGGACTGTAGCCTACCAGGCTCCTCTGTCCATGGGATTTTCCAGGCAATAGTCCTGGAGTGGATTGCCATTTCCTTCTCCAGGGGATCTTCCCAACCCAGGGATCGAAACCGGGTCTCCCGCATTGTAGACAGACGCTTTACCGTCTGAACCACCAGGGACGTGGATAGTGATAGGTTTATTGAAATAAACATATCCCCAGGGATGTCTGGGGAAGGAGCAGGCTTGGGAAGAAAAACGAAAGTTACTTTTGAGACACGTTATTATGCACTGAACATTTGTATCTACCCCACCCCCATCCATCAGATTTGTATCTTAAAACCCTAACATCTAGTGCGATAGTCTTTGAAGGTGGGGCCTTTGGGATGTGGTTAATTTAGCTGAGGTCATGAGAATGGGGCCTAAGAGAAAGAGAGAACAGGGCTCTCCTTCTCCCCCACCCTCTCTCTTTCTCTCTCGCTCTCTCTCTGTCGTGTGAGAACACAGAGAGAAGGCAAACTAGGAAGACGGTGCTTGTCAACAGCTGAATCTGGTGGCACCTGGATGTTGGATTTCCCAGCCTGTGAGAAATAAATGTCTGCTGTTTAAGACACCCAGTCTATGGTATTTTGCTATAGCAGCCTGACCTGAATAAGATATTAAATTTGAAATGCCAATTAGATGTCAGAGAATATGTCAAACAAACAATTAGGTTTATGATTTTGGATGTCATGGGAGAGGTCAGAATTGGGTGATATAAATTAATGAGTCGTTTGACTATGGATGATATTTAATTTTATGAAACTGGATAAGACTACTGAAGAAGTATATAGCTAGAAAAGGAAATAATAATAATAATAGTAATGGCAATAATAATAGCGATGATGATGACAGTAAATGTGTAGGTAGTGTTTATTATATGCTGGGTACTCTTCAAAGTGCTTTATATATATTAAATCATTTAATCTCTACAACAAAACTGTATGGTAGGTGCTATTATTATCCCTATTTTGCAGATGAAGAATCTGAGGCACTTATAGGCTAAGCAAATTGCCCAGTTTCACACTGAGTTAGTTAGCAGCAGATAAGATTCAAAACTGGAAACTTTGGCTTCTGAGTCCATTCTCTTACCTGCTATGCTCTTATTTCTTCTTAAGATAATAGAGTCAGATTTCAGCCCTCAGGGCTCTTTCACATTTAGCTGGTAGGAAGAGGAAGATCCAGAACAAGAGACTGATGAAGAGTAAGTAGAAGAGTGTGGCGTCATGGAAGCAAAGGGAGTAAGGATCATCAACAAGAAGGGAACGTTTAGCCATATTGAATATTTTTGAGCAGTTAAGAAGAGGATAGAGACTTTTCCATTGGATTCATCAGGATGGAAGTCAGTGGCAAGAGCAGTTGCTTCCCTAATAGTATTTATGTTTACCATTTCCTGAAAGAGTCCACTTTTCACTCACTACCTTCTTTTCTCAACCTTGAAGATACCCTTTCAGTTCACTTCTGCCACTCAGTCGTGTCTGACTCTGTGACCCCATGGACTGCAGCACTTCAGGCCTCCCTGTCCATCACCAACTCCCACAGCCTACTCAAACTCATGCCCATTGAGTCGGTGATTGCATCCAACCATCTCATCTCCTGTCATCCCCTTCTCCTCCTGCCTTCAATCTTTCCCAGCATCAGGGTCTTTTCCAATGAGTCAGCTCTTCACATCAGGTGGCCAAAAAAGTGGAGTTTCAGCTTCAGCATCAGACCTTCTAGTGAATATTCAGAATTGATTTCCTTTAAGATTGACTGGTTTGATCTTGCAGTTCAAGGGACTCTCAAGAGTCTTCTCCAACACCACAGTTTGAAAGCATCAATTCTTTGGTGCTCAGCCTNAGTGGAGTTTCAGCTTCAGCATCAGACCTTCTAGTGAATATTCAGAATTGATTTCCTTTAAGATTGACTGGTTTGATCTTGCAGTTCAAGGGACTCTCAAGAGTCTTCTCCAACACCACAGTTTGAAAGCATCAATTCTTTGGTGCTCAGCCTTCTTTATGGCCCAACTCTCACATCCATACCTGACTCCTGGAAAAATCGTAGCTTCGACTAGACAGACCTTCATTGGCAAAGCAATGTCTCTGCTTTTTAGTATGCTGTCTAGGTTGGTCATAGCTTTCCTTACAAGGAGCAAGCGTCTTTTAATTTCATGGCTGCAGTCACCATCTGCAGTGATTTTGGAGGCCCCCCTAAATAAAGTCTGACACTGTTTCCATTGTTTCCACAACTATTTGCCATGAAGTGATGGGACTGGATGCCATGATCCAAACCACTTCTGTATTTTTGCCTTGAGAACCCCATGAACAGTATGAAAAGGCAAACAAGATGGTACACTTTAGTATTGTCAATTGTTGCTTTGGAGCAACAATTTCATCTGCCAGTAGGTGTGTGCAGTTGGATCACTTTATTTCCTGTGGGATGTATCCTGAGTAGCACTTATATTTGGACTTTTATCCTGCTGTCTTACTTTTGGGTGCCACAGTCTAGTTTCCTTGATTTTTTTTTTTTCCGGTTTTATTTCTTCTGGAGATATTTTCCTATGTCATCAAAGAAGTACATAAGATACTCTTTCTTTAGTCCTACTGTTCCCACTTGCTCAGCTGGTTGGCTCAGAGTGCAAAGGGGACAAGATTACTGGCTGTTTTGAATGCAAACGCAAGAGCTACATCAGGAGGCAATTCTAATGTACAGAACTCCCTTCCTGCACTTGAGTAATCCAGGGACAGTATCTGAAGGCTGAATGTCCCTCCAGCAAGGATAATGATTCCTGCTAGATGTTTTAGAGTAAGAACATGTCACGTGACTAGTACTTCTAATTAGCCTCTCGGCAAGCTTCAGTCTAGATTCCTTATTTAGGGCACGGCAGTCCTTAGACAGGCTGTGATTCATTTCTACCAGCGTGCGAACACATTTAAGTACATCAAAAGGAAACTGAGTTCCAGATGGAGGCTTCTTGAACAGCGCTGCCTGGGGTGGGTGAGCAATGCTACACTCAGTCTCCATAGGACTAGATATGTAGAGAGGGAGCTTCCCATTGCTCTCTGATGAGGAAAAGCAATGCCCTGGATAAGATGTCATAAGCCTGTGATTTTTCCCTTAAGCTCAGGAGAGCAGATGGCAGGAACACAGCAGGGGATTGACAAATGCTTATCACTACTTCAGATTAACTTTCTCAGAACACTTCAGCATTGGCCTTCCCTGGAGATCTCAATAAAGGCATTGCTTTAAAGGAGAGCATACACGGAGCTGAGTCCTCGGCTTCCATCTGCCATTCCACATGGATTTGGAGCTCTTAAGGGTCAAGAAATCAAGGCCCTTGGCTTCTCCTCACAAAAGTGTCTTCTTCCTATAGAATTGGTTCAGGCTAAATAGCTACCCCAACACAGTGGGGTATTTCATTTGCTTTATGTTTTGCCTATTTGAATTTCCTTGCACTTCTTTAAACCTTCAGGATTGTGGGAGCCACAGAGCATAGATAGAGGAAGGGTAAACACTGGTGTTAAAGAAACTAGAGAAAAAGAATGAGTTATAAGAGAGAATGTGATCCTCGAATAGTATAATTGATCCACAGACTGGTGGGAGACTAAAGAAGCTGAGGAGGGAGAGTTCCCAAAGGCAATCAGAGAAAGGGAAATTAAAATGTTAAGAGGAGATGTGGGGCACAATGCCCACTAAGAACAGACTTGAGGCAAGATATAGCCCTGAGCTGGTGAAGAGTCTTATGAGTAAGAACATAAGAGCAAGTAAGACAGCCACTCTCCACTCCTGTCCCTCCTGTGGATCTACTTTTATTCCACCCCAAGGTAAAAGCAAAGGAGTTCATTAAGGGAGCAGAAAGTAAGGCAGAGGGGCCTTGCCATTAGATCAGAAACAGAAACATCTGAAACTTTCCACTTGAAAAACTTGGCAAGATCAGACCCTCATGGGACCTTAGAGGAATCTCAATTTAACTCTTATTGGCCTGCACAGTGCAAGGGTGTGGTATGCTTGGAAGAGCTTGCAGTCCCAGGAGAGAAACGTGACCATGAAAAGTTTCTTTAATATGTGGGAGTTGAGGATGGAACAATCTTTTTTTTTCGTAAACTACTTCAGACTTGCTGGAAATTTGTGATCACGGTGAAACCTGTCTCCAGGTCTGCTCTTCACCTCTACCAAGTCCCACCCTTCCAATGATGGCTTTACCTTCTTTTGAGTTTCCAAGGAGAGTATCTTTTAATGCCAAGCAATCAATTTTTATGGGTCTCTGCCTGGAATTTAAGTTTAGAGTTAGATTCTTTACAATAAGGACAGTTTATTGGCCAAAGTCATAACCAACAGATTAGTCAATGTAACAGTTTCAAACTGATGAACACAAGGGGTAATCAACCATAGTTTTCCAGAACTTCATCAGTCAGTTGAGCCTCACCCAAAAGGAAGTAGAAGATGAAATACTGCTGGAACAATTTATCTGGGCCCCAGGGGTTTTGTGCCTGAAGAATTAGCTTGAACCTCAGAATTAGCTGTAGACAGAAGAGTAGAAGCCCCAGGGGTAGGATTTCAGGGGTCATATTCCTAAAGATATGTCACTTCTCCCACCTACTGGCAGATGGCTTAAATTATTTTAAAAGGTGACAGAGCCTTGCATTTCATAATCCTCTTTGACTTTCAATCTTCCTAACAGGGGCCTTGGTCACAGTTACACAGAGGTGTTAGATCCTTTTTTGAGAGTGGAATTTCTTAGCGGAAATGAAGGATAGAGAACAAGAATATTGCCTGCTTGAAAGTAGGAGTGGTGGTCACTGAGAAGGTAAGAAAAGAAAGACTGAAAATCTGAAAGCCAAATTACTGACTTTACAGTTCTGTGAAGGATGACTAGCCTTTTTCAAAGTAGGAACTTTAGGAAAATTCACCCCACGGATATGATAAGATTCTTCTTCAATCAGTGAATGGTCTCAGTTATTTGCCATGTCAACACTGTGCCTTTGGAAAGGACTAGAAGTGTTGCAGATATTTTGCCTGCAAGTTAGAGTGTTTCTGACTTAGCAGTTCTTTTGACCTTCCCTGCAAGCTTGATGAACCCTAGAATATTTTTCTTCTTTTGGAAATGCCAATTTCTCATCAGTCTACTTTGATCAGATATTCCTTTTTTTCCCAATTTATTGGGTCACTTCAAATAATCCATAGATTATTCTAAGAAAACAATCTTGGGTGGGGGGTAAATTCTCTTGTGCAGAGTGGAGACATTCCTAGGGATGTACACACAAAAACAGTTTCCAATTAAGCAGACACCTTTGCTTTTCCTTTGAGAGGGAAAGGATTGCAACAAAAGACAAGTGATCTCAGGCTGCAGGCTGGAACTCTTCGGGTGCCATTCATCCGAGCTCTTCTGTCTCCGTAAAGAGGATTTGTTGCGACAGCTGGACAGTGCCCTTGCTCTGCAGCAGAGCAGAAGTCACACCATGAAGATGCAAGCAGGAAAGATGTCTGAAGTTTCTCCTTGTTCTAGTAGACACCACAGACACCTTCATTATTATCTTTCCAGCTTGCTTCACATAAAAAAGGTTTTGTCGATTTTCATTTCAGCTGAGCTGGGATGGACCAGGAACCAGAGGCAAAGGAGCAGCAGATGGCTGGTCAGAGTTCAAATGGGTGTAGAAGAAATCAGTGTGTGTTTGCAGCATTTTTACACTATATAGAGTGCTTGTGTGGAAGAGCAAGAAAAGAAAGAGTGAGACTCCTTTCCAAGTAAAACAGTCTCAGTCTACGGGGCATCCCACTAATAGGCTTTAAGCCACCAGGATTGAAGGAAGGCATGGCAAAGCCAAAAGCCCATCACCAGCCCCCAGAGGACATCTAACAATCCAGTGTCATCTTTTGTTAACTTGTAAACAGCCCTGGAACTTTAGCTATACTCTAGTAAAAATGAGAAAAAGACATGGAGGCAAATAGCCAGGAGAATACTAGGTTAAATACACACACATCACCAGCAATGCCTCTTCCTGTCCTTTGAGTAACTCTTCCTTTAATCTGGTGGAATGATTGGTTCAAGGATAAATTGCATTGAGGAATGAACTTTAAAAATTCTAGATTGAAGCCCATGAAGTAGCTGATCCAGAAAATCCTCGCACACAGCTGAGGCTCAAATCGCAGCGATTAGTTTAATACACACTAGGGAGTGTAAATATTTGGGGCTAAGGAAGTAGGTTTAAAATTATGTCATGTTTTTATTGGAATGGAATGATGTTATGATTATATTGAAGAAAAAATTTTAAACAAATCATCAACAAGCCCTCTAACAGCTAGTTTCACTTCTGCATTTTCCTTTTTAGTCTGCATCCAAATGCATAGGCGTCTTAACTTTGTTTTTTAATTTTATTTTTAAGAAAAATTATATATATTGAAGGTGCACAACATGATGATTTACGATACATGTACATGGTGAAATGATTACTACAGTCAAACTTAGTATATCATCTCCTCACATAGTTACCACTTTTTTTTGTGATGAGAACAACTGAACTGTACTCTTTCAACAAATTTCCAATATTCAATACAGTATTATTAACCATAGTCACCATGTTGCACTTTAGATATCAATAGACTTATTCATCCTCCGTAACTGCAACTTGCAAACACATTTTTTTTTTTGCAAACACATTTTTTAACATGGTTACAAATAAAATGAACACAGATTCTCTGTTCTACTCTTTTCTCATAGCATCATGTCTTAAACATTTTCAATGTTCTCCACCTGATCTTTACAGTCTTTATCAAATTTTCATTTTAATTTTTGTGATTGTAAAAGCAATTAGCCTCTAATTAAAATAAATAAATTTATATTAAAAAAGAATGATGCATGATGACTGCAGAAAATTTGGAAAGTACAATGAAAAATGAATCAGGAAAAGAGAACCCACAATTTTACTATCAAAGGCAATTGGTAAAAACATATTGGCCTATTTCCTTCTAGTTTTTTTTACAGTCAATGTACTTTGCATAATTGATATTCTACTGTGTATGTATGGGGGCTTCCCTGGTGGTGCAGAGGTTAAAGCGTCTGCCTGCAATGTGAGAGGCCTGGGTTCGATCCCTGAGTCGGGAAGATCCTCTGGAGAAGGAAATGGCAACCCACTCCAGTATTCTTGCCTGGAGAATACCATGGACGGAGGAGCTTGGTGGGCTACAGTCCACGGGTCACAAAGAGTCGGACACGACTGAGCGACTTGATTTTTTACAGTCAATGTACTTTGCANCTGGAGAAGGAAATGGCAACCCACTCCAGTATTCTTGCCTGGAGAATACCATGGACGGAGGAGCTTGGTGGGCTACAGTCCACGGGTCACAAAGAGTCGGACACGACTGAGCGACTTGATTTTTTACAGTCAATGTACTTTGCATAATTGATATTCTACTGTGTATGTATATGTATACTGCTTTGTTTTATTAAGGTTATGTAATAAGCTTTTCCCTAGGTCTTATGAGTTATTATAAACATACTTTGTGAGAACTGCATCATTTTCCATTGTTTGGAAGTTTCCGCATACTACATTATTTTGATAGTCTTAAATATCAGTGCTGCTACAATGAGCATTGTATTAATTAGGATAATGCCAACTGCTGTAATGAATAAACTGCCAAATGTGAAATGGCTTAAATCAGAGAAGCTCGTTTCAAGTAATGGAATGAATTCTGAGTCAGGTCATGACTCTACTTAATGCTATCATTCAGAAATGCAGATTTCTTCTCTCTTTTTCATTAACTGTCACTTGAGCATCATCCTCAGAGTCACAAGAAGAGGAAATAGAGCAGAGAGGAGGTATGCCTACTTCTTAAGAACGTTGGCACACACATTTGCTTGTGTTTGTTGGTCGTACAACCACACACAATCAAGTGAAGCTTGAAAATGAAGCATAGCTGGGCAGTCATGTACCCGGCACATCTATTACTATGGAGGAAAAAGAAAGATTTAGAGATTCAGAGGGTCAGCAGGCTGCCACAAACATATTTGTGTAGAGATATTTATTTGCATTTTGGAATTTTTTTATTAAGATACATTCTTAGAAAGAGAGACTAAATACTATTCTTTTTAAATCCTACTTCACTCTTGCTCTCTTGTTTTAATGCATCTCCTGGACAATCTGAATGTCCTAGTTTCTTTCAAGAAGGATCCATGAATGATGTATTTCCTGACCCCCTACATATCTGAGAATTTTTTATGCTTTTACATATGAAAGGTAACTTCTCTAAGTATAGAATTCTTGGGTTATAAAAAATTCCCCTTAATACTTCATAGCTATATTTCCATTGTTTTCAGCATTCATTCAAAATATTTAAAAAAAATTTTCCATTTTATTGATATATAATTGACATGCAACATTGTGTAAGTTTAGAATTTAGAACATAATGATTTGATATATGTATATACTGTGAAATGATCAGCACAAGTTTAACACCTAGAACCTTATATAACTACAAAGGCCCCCCCACTCCACACTGCGGTGAGAACTTTTAAGATCCACTCGCAGCAACTTTCAAATATACAATCCAGTATTGTTAAATATAGCCACCATGCTGTAAATTGCATCCCAGAACTTAATTTATCTTCTAGTTGGAAGATTGTATCTTTTGATCACTTTCACCTATTACCCATCCCCACCCCTTACCTCTGGCAACGACAAATCTGATCTCTGTTTCTAGGAATTTTTTAAAATCCCATATAAATGAGATTTGCAGTATTTGTCTTTCTCTTCCTGACTTATTTCACTTAATATAATGCCGTCACGATCCATCCACATTGTCCCAAATGGCAGAATTTCCTTCCTTTTTTTGGCTGAATAGCATTCTATTGTATAATTCAAAAATCTTCTTTGAGCATCTGCATATTCCAAAGATTCCTGCAGATATCTAGAATATAGCTGTGGACAAAACAGACTAATTCTTTGCTCTTATAAAGGGACAAGTGGGTTGTACTAGGTTTTACCTATTTGCTCCCAACCCTGAGCCATTGTCATCCTGCTCTGGGCCTTGAAGGACTCACCCCCTTGTGGACTGCTTTCCCCACGCTCTTTTGTTGGCTAGTTTCCTTTTTTTATTCGATGGGAGGCACGGGGAGGGGAATAGAGGGCAGGACAATAGAGGAGCTGGGGCATTTCTTATTTATTCTCTTTCTGCTTCTGTATTTCATCTCTGACAATACCTGCATCCTTGTAGAAATATAGCTCCTTCCAAGATGCCTGTCTTCCACAGTTCCACTTTTCTCATTAAAATAATCTAAAGCCATTTCTGTTCTTTTCCCTGATCCTGCCATGAGGGTAATGATTAGGGGGCATAGCAGGAAACAGATGGGATACTCAAGAGGTTTAACTAAGGATAGTTTAATGATGAGACTATTTACAGAATTATGGACAGGGTTAAGGAACTCACGAAGGAGAGTGAGACAACCAAGTGTAGCGACAGCAGGCAGCTGTTACTAATGGTAGGCCTGAATGCATGACAGTTACTCGGAGCAGGTGAGACACAAAACTATGAAAGAGGGGCTGCCAAATAGATGCTGTCATCACAGATAGAAAAGCACAAATATTACCAAAGTGATAGACTGGCTGGGAGAGGAGAGACTGGTGGGGGAGTAAGTGCCCTGATTTCACTCTCCTGCTACTTTTAGGTGTCCTGCCATTTCTTCCCATTTTCCAAACTCAACTGGAAACTAGAAACCATGTAAGCTCTGGTAATGCAGACTGTATAGGTCATCTTCCCAGGGCACTGCAGGAAAGGCAGGAGATGGATCCAGAGACTTAGAAGCAAAATGGGTTTATGCTGCTGCTGCTGCTAGTCGCTTCAGTCGCGTCTGACTCTGTGCAGGTCTGTGGACTGCAGCCCCCCAGGCTCCTCTGGCCATGGGACTCTCCAGGCAAGAGTACTGAAGTGGGTTGCCATGCCCTCCTCCAGGGGATCTTCTCAACCCAGGAATCCAACTTTTGTCTCTTATGTCTCCTGCACTGGCAGGCAGGTTATCTACAGCTGAGCCACCAGGGAAGCCCCAAATAGGTTTATACTAGCATTTAATTTTGTTTTCCTGCTTTGATACTTATGCAATTTCATTTTTTTTGAAATTAAAAAAAAAAAAAAACTTTGACAAGGCATTGGTAAAATTTGAAGTGATTTTCCTTCAAATGCAGCAAACATTTTTAGAGCTGATTTTTCCATTTTTTGTTTTTAGTTCAGCTTGTTGGACAATTAGATAGGTGTATTCAGATGTGGAGAATTTTAAGAAGTACCTTTTAAAATTAGAGTATGAACTGGAGGCGGTGGCCAGAGATCAGGAAGCTGGATAGTCTGTGGTAGCAGAATGGACCTTTGATATCTGGTATGAGGATATTATTGTGAACATTTTTGAACACTTAAGACCCAAGGATTTTGGTAACTTCCTTATATGTATTGGCTTATGCAATGATCACAAAATCCTAGTGAACTAGGCACTATTATTTTTTTTAATTTCTTCTTGAGAAATTGGTTTTCCAGGGAATTTAAGTAATTCACTCAAGGTCCCACGGCTGGAAAGCAATCATTGAGTTGCTGATCTTCTCAATGTAGTACTTCTTCCACTGAAAGCTGGATTCAATCTCTAGCAGTTCCCATTCCCTGGCAAAACAGTTGAATTTGGCTGGATCCAGCTTTGAGAAGAAGTTGCACAGATGGAGGTAAACTCTGTTGTGGATCTTACTAGGTCAGGATGACTCTAATGCTATTGGAAGGAAGTATACTGGTTGATAGTAGAAGCTTTTTAATCATACTGATAGGAACTAAAAATTTGACTTTGCTGCCTACTAGCTCTATAATCCTTTTTTAACTTTCTATTTTGTATATGGGGTCACACAGAGTTGGACACGACTGAAGTGACTTAGCAGTAGCAGCATAGCTGATGAACAATGTTGTGATAGTTTCAAGTGGACAGCAAAGGGACTCAGTCACACATATATATGTATCTATTCTCCCCCAAAATCCCCTCTTATCCTGGCTGCCATACAACATTGAGCAGAGTTCCCGATGCTACACAGTAGGTCCTTGTTGGTTAACCATTCTAAATACAGCAGCATGTAAATGTCAATCCCAAACTTCCTAACTGTCCCTTCCCCTGATCTTTCTGCCCTGGCAACCATAAGTTCATTCCCTAAGTCTGTGAGCCTGTTTCTGTTTTGTAAATGATGTTTGCTTGTACCATTTCTTTATAGATTCCCCATAAAAAGGATGCCATGTGATATTTCTTCTTGGTTTGACTTACTTCGCTCAATATGACAATCTCTAAGTCCATTCACATTGTTGCAAATGGAACTTTTCATTCTTTTTAATGGCTGAGTAATGTTACATTGTGTGTGTGTATATATATATATATATATATACACACACACAATGCAGTATTGGATGCAATCTTAAAAATGACAGAATGACCTCTGTTCGTCTCCAAGGCAAACCATTCAATATCACAGTTATCCAAGTCTATGCCCCAAGCAGTAATGCTGAAGAAGCTGAAGTTGAACGGTTTTATGAAGACCTACAAGACCTTTTAGAACTAACACCCAAAAATGATGTCCTTTTCATTATAGGGGACTGGAATGCAAAACTAGGAAGTCAAGAAACACCTGGAGTAACAGGCAAATTTGGCCTTGGAATGTGGAATGAAGTAGGGCAAAGACTAATAGAATTTTGCCAAGAAAATGCACTGGTCATAGCAAATACCCTCTTCCAACAACACAAGAGAAGACTCTACACATGGACATCACCAGATGGTCAACACCGAAATCAGATTGATTATATTCTTTGCAGCCAAAGATGGAGAAGCTCTATGCAGTCAGCAAAAACAAGACCAGGAGCTGACTGTGGCTCAGATCATGAACTCCTTATTACCAAATTCAGACTCAAATTGAAGAAAGTAGGGAAAACCACTAGACCATTCAGGTATGACCTAAATCAAATTCCTTATGATTATACAGTGGAAGTGAGGAATAGATTTAAGGGCCTAGATCTGATAGATAGAGTGCCTGAAGAACTATGGAATGAGGTTCGTGACATTGTACGGGAGACAGGGATCAAGACCATCCCCATGGAAAAGAAATGCAAAAAAGCAAAATGGCTGTCTGGGGAGGCCTTACAAATAGCT
>SJYT01082019.1:134593-156917 GCA_006410635.1 Cephalophus harveyi | reverse complement strand
AAATTGCCAACATCTGCTGGATCATGGAAAAAGCAAGAGAGTTCCAGAAAAACATCTACTTCTGCTTTTTCGAATATGCCAAAGACTTGGACTGTGTGGATCACAATAAACGGTGGAAAATTCTGAAAGAGATGGGAATACCAGACCACCTTACCTGCCTCCTGAGAAATCTGTATGCTGGTTAGGAAGCAACAGTTAGAACTGGACATGGAACAACAGACTGGTTCCAAATAGGAAAAGGAGAACATCAAGGCTGTATATTGTCACCCTGCTTATTTAACTTCTATGCAGAGTACATCATGAGAAATGCTGGACTGGAAGAAACACAAGCTGGAATCAAGATTGCCAGAAGAAATATCAATAACCTCAGATATACAAATGATACCACCCTTATGGCAGAAAGTGAAGAGGAGCTAAAAAGCCTCTTGATGAAAGTGAAAGAGGAGAGCAAAAAAGTTGGCTTAAAGCTCAACATTCAGAAAACTAAGATCATGGCATCCGGTCCCATCACTTCATGGGAAATAGATGGGGAAACAGTGGAAACAGTGTCAGACTTTATTTTTTTGGGCTCCAAAATCACTGCAGATGGTGCTGCAGCCATGAAATTAAAAGACGCTTACTCCTGGAAGAAAAGTTATGACCAACCTAGATAGTATTTTCAAAAGGAGAGACATTACTTTGTCGACTAAGGTCTGTCTAGTCAAGGCTATGGTTTTTCCTGTGGTAATGTATGGATGCAAGAGTTGGACTGTGAAGAAAGCTGAGTGCTGAAGAATTGATGCTTTTGAACTGTGGTGTTGGAGAAGACTCTTGAGAGTCCCTTGGACTGCAGGGAGATCCAACCAGTCCATTCTGAAGGAGATCAGCCCTGGGATTTCTGTGGTAATGTATGGATGCAAGAGTTGGACTGTGAAGAAAGCTGAGTGCTGAAGAATTGATGCTTTTGAACTGTGGTGTTGGAGAAGACTCTTGAGAGTCCCTTGGACTGCAGGGAGATCCAACCAGTCCATTCTGAAGGAGATCAGCCCTGGGATTTCTTTGGAAGGAATGATGCTAAAGCTCAAAATCCAGTCCTTTGGCCACCTCATGAGAAGAGTTGACTCATTGGAAAAGACTCTGATCCTGGGAGGGATTGAGGGCAGGAGGAGAAGGGGACGACCGAGGATGAGATGGCTGGATGGTATCACTGACTCGATGGACGTGAGTCTGAGTGAACTCCGGGAGATGGTGGACAGGGAGGCCTGGCGTGCTGCGATTCATGGGGTTGCAAAGAGTCGGACATGACTGAGCAACTGAACTAAACTGAACTGAACCACAGCTTCTGTATCCATTCCTCTGTCTATGGACATTTAGTTTGCTTCCATGACTTGGCTTTGTTCTATAATCTCGAGAATGTTATTCAATCTCTTTGCTTCTAAGTTTTCTTATCTGTAAAACTGGGGTTTGCTTTGAGGAATAAAGGAGTACCTGACATGTATTAAACATTCAAAATTGCTGTTATTAATGCTGAATGACTGAGATGGGTCAATATAAGCCATGTGGGAGTGGAACTGAAGTCTTTAACATTTGGAATGTTGCTGCAACAGTAGGTAAACAGATACATCTTTTTTGCCCCCCTAGGGATATTGACTACTGTAATAGCCTGGAGGGAAAAACTGGGCTTAATTTACCAAGATACTTCTGTGGTGGTGGTTTGTTGTTAAGTCATGTCCAACTCTTGTGACCCCATGGACTGTAGCCTCCCAGGCTCCTCTGTCCATGGGATTCTCCAGACAAGAATACTGGAGTGGGTTGCCATTTCCTTCTCCAGGGAATCTTCCCACCCTAGGAATAAAACCCAGGTCTTCTGCATTGCAGGCAGATTCTTTACTGACTGAGCTATGAGGGAAGTCCGAGATCCTTCTAGTTCAGAACAACTGTTCCCTTCTCTAATGTCACAGGGATCACTTGGATGGACAAAATATAACTTGGGTATTTCACCTGTGGGCTCAGAAAACACAGTGCTCAAGGCTGGTCCAAAGAACTCCTTGGACCAGGGACTTATTCAAAGAAAGAATTGGATATGAAGAAGTTATTCATGTAAAGAGTGATGTCATAGGTCCATTTTACCATACATGCAAATATACTTTTTCTTGCATGGAGCTTTAAGTATTTGGGGAAAATATTGATAGCCTTGAGGTGAGGTGAAGTCGCTCAGTCGTGTCCGACTCTTTGCGACCCCATGGACTGTAACCTACTAGGCTTCTCTGTCCGTGGGATTCTCCAGGCAAGAATACTGGAGTGGATTGCCATTTCCTTCTCCAGGGGATCTTCCCGACCCAGGAATCGAACCCGGGTCTCCCGCATCAGAGGCAGACACTTTAACCTCTGAGCCACCAGGGCTTAATTGGACATTATTGCCATATTCCTTAGTGTCTTATGCCTGGTGACCATTACACAATCACATTACCTTCCTAGACCTTGTTACTCTTTGAGTTTGAGACTGAAAAAAATATTTACAACATATATAAATACAAATTATTAGCATCCATAACATAGCAGTTCAGTTCAGTTCAGTTCAGTCGCTCAGTCGTGTCCGACTCTTTGCGACCCCATGAATCACAGCACGCCAGGCCTCCCTATCCATCACCAACTCCCAGAGTTCACTCAGACTCACGCCCATCGAGTCAGTGATCCCATCCATAACATACCAGCTGCTCTACAAATCATTAAGAAAGTGACAACCCATTAGCAATATGAGCAAAGCATGTGGCAGCCTGGTTGTGAGGGGTGTTTGGGGGAGAAAGGATACATATATGTGTATGGGTGAATCCTTTTACTGTCTGCCTGAAACTATCAAAACATTGTTAATTGGCTATGCTGCTGCTGCTGCTGCTAAGTCGCTTCAGTCGTATCCGACTCTGTGCGACCCTATAGACGGCAGCCCATCAGGCTCCCCCATCCCTGGGATTCTCCAGGCAAGAATACTGGAGTGGGTTGCCATTTCCTTCTTCAATGCATGAAAGTGAAAAGTCAAAATGAAGTCTCTCAGTCGTGTCCAACCCTTCGCAACCCCATGGACTGCAGCCTACCAGGCTCCTCCGCCCATGGGATTTTCCAGGCAAGAGTACTGGAGTGGGGTGCCACTCCAATATAAATAAAATAAAAAGTTTTTTTTTTTTTTTAAGAAATATGAGCAAAAGTATGAATAGGCAATTCATTGAGGAAGTACTAATGGTCAATAAGCACATGAAAAGATGCTCTTTCTCACTACTAACCAGAAGAATTAAAAAATGAAACAATAGTTAGATTTTTTTGCCCATTTTGTTGGCAAAAAATTATAAAGGATTGGTAATATGTTATGTTGATTAGGATGAGAGAAACATATTCTCACACACTACTGGTGGGAATGTAAATCGATACGGCTATTCTGTTGGGTAATTTGGCACTATTATACTAAATTTAAAATGCAAATATACTTTGATGCAGCATATTCACTTATAAAAATGTTTGCACATCTGCCCAAGGAGACTTATACAAGGATGTTTATAGTTCTAAAAGACTGTAAACAACCTAATGGTCCATCTGTATTGGAAAGACTAAATAAATTATTGTACCTCCTTGCTATGAAATACTACTGTGCAACTGTAAACAAAATGAAATAGACTTATCTATACTGACATAGAGAGATCTCCAAGACATATTTTTAGATGAAAATAGTAGATAGCATAAAATTATATGAAGTATGATCCAATTTTGTGGGAAAAAAAAACAAATTCTGTGATTATGTTTGCACAGGCATAGGAAAAATCTGTACACAAAATTGTTAGCATTGAGGTTATTTCTGGAGTGTGGTATAGTAAGGAGAATGATGAAGAGAGGCTTTCATGTTTACTTTATATATTATGCATCTGTACAGTTGGCATTCTGAATTTTTTAACTACAGTATACTCTCATATTTCCTGATGAGAATGTATTCATGTATTACTTGAGTAATTTTTTTAAAAAATAAAAAGAGTAAAGATAAGAATGGATTTGAAAGCTTTTCCTGTTCCTTCCCATTGGAAGATGAGAAAGTGTGGATGGTTGAAACAGGAAATAGAGAAAGTGAGAGTAAGGCAAAGTGAGATATTTCTAGGTACTCTGGTACCATATAAATATTTTTAAAGTCAATGATACCTCAAGTCAGAAGATTATTTAAGATCCTGTACCAGTCTATGGTAAGAATTAGACTTCTTATAACTGTAAGAGAAACATATTGCAGGAAGGAAATTAAAGCCTGAAAAGGAGAATTTAAAAATCACCAGAAAGTTCACTAATAGCTCTGGAGTGGGTGCAAGTGTTGAAAGTTGTGGGGAAATCTGAAAGGTAGGCATGTCAGGCTTCCAGAGCTGGGTTGTGAAGGGGAATGATGTAGATGACTGTAGAAGATTGCTGGCTTTGTATGGTTATAATATTGCCTCTGTGAGGTCACCGTGGTGATCTTGGCATAGGAAAGAAAAGCTGGAGATGGAGCAGAAAAATGTGAGGACAGACTGGAACCTACCAATACCTCTGTCTCTTACTTGCCAACTGAAAAAAAATGCACAACATGAGTTTTAGGTTTATTGGGGGACTTACTGAGGACTATAGCCTAGGAAATAGCCTATCAGAGAGCTCTGGGTAGCTGTTTCAAAGAGTTAAGGGGGAAGATCAGTATATAAGTGGTTTTGGAGAAGGAGTACACACAGCCAAGCACACATCTTGGTAGAAGGTTACTGTTAGTCACAAGGAATAGGCATCTTAGCTAACGATTCTGGTGCTTTTCTAAGTATGGGAAGATATAAGAATCTGGATTCATAAAATTTTCTCCTGAAAGTATCTATCTGAGGGCCATTTCTGCCAGTTTTCCCAGAGCACAGGGTGCCTCAATATTGGTTTCCACCCTGAATTCATTTTAGGTCAGTAACTGCAGTTACTGACTCAATTCTTATAGATGTAGGTGGCAATTCCTTTATTCACGCTGCCTTCTAACCAAATGTGACATTTGGTTACTGGTACTGACTGAAAGTAATGGCTACTGGTTCAAACTTTTGCCATTGAAATCTCATACAGACTCACTTTTGGCCAACTCTAAGCAAACGTCATTCAGAGAAGAGGATTTGGAGAAATAGAGTTCACAGTGTACCCAAGTTGACACGAGAACAAACTAGCACAGATGCCATTCAATAATCGCCAAAAACGTAATAGGGGCATTTTATAAACTGACAGATATGATTGTGTATTCATACTGAGGTTGTTTTGGAAAGAATTCTATCTTCATTTTGTAGCCCTCTTTGAATGGGACTCAGTTGTAAGCACTTTTGGTTTTACTTTGTGACTAAATAGTCACAATAGGGCTGTAGAGTTGTTCTCAGAGGTCAGGGATTAGCAGGAAGTAATCCGTGCTGGTAATTCATTCATGTCATTCACTCAGTGAATATTTATCAGACTCCCTACCTTATGATTACTGCTGTGCTCAGTTCAGTTCAGTTCAGTCACTCGGTCGTGTCCGACTCTGCGACACTGTGAATCGCAGCACGCCAGGCCTCCCTGTCCATCACCAACTCCCAGAGTTCACTCAGATTCACGTCCATTGAGTCAGTGATGCCATCCAGCCATCTCATCCTCTGTCATCCCCTTCTCCTCCTGCCCCCAATCCCTCCCAGCATCAGAGTCTTTTCCAATGAGTCAGTTCTTCGCATGAGGTGGCCAAAGTACTGGAGTTTCAGCTTCAGCATCATTCCTTCCAAAGAAATCCCAGGGCTGATCTCCTTCAGAATGGACTGGTTGGATCTGCTTGCAGTCCAAGGGACTCTCAAGAGTCTTCTCCAACACCACAGTTCAAAAGCATCAATTCTTTGGCCCTCAGCCTTCTTCACAGTCCAACTCTCACATCCATACATGACCACAGGAAAAACCATAGCCTTGACTAGACGGACCTTAGTCGGCAAAGTAATGTCTCTGCTTTCGAATATGCCATCTAGGTTGGTCATAACTTTTCTTCCAAGGAGTAAGCGTCTTCTAATTTGCAACCACGTGGACTGTAGCCTACGAGGCTTCTCACTCCATGGGATTCTCCAGGCAAGAACACTGGAGTGGGTTACCATTTCCTTCTCCAGGGGATCTTCCCGACCCAAGGATCGAACCCGGGTCTCCCGCATTGGAGGCAGACGCTTTAACCTCTGAGCCACAGGGAAGCCCTGTTTAGTAGCTAAGCCCTGTCCAACTCTTTTTGACCCCATGGACTGTAGACCTTCAGGCTCCTCTGTTCATGGGATTGTCCAGGCAAGAATACTGGAGTGGGTTGCCATTTCCTTCTCCAGGGGATCTTCCTGACCCAAGGATCAACTTGTGCCTCCTGCATTGTCAGGCAGATTTTTTTTTTTTTTACCATTGAGCCATGACAGAAGCCCAGAGTGAAATTTAGGAGTCATCAATATATTAGCAGTATTCGAAACTATGAAGCAGATAAAAATTTCTCAGGGAGCGTATAAAGAATGAGAAAAAAAGACAGCCAAGGAGAAGAATAAGAAAGACATCAACCTTTTTTTTGGTAGTTCATTAACTGAGCATTTACTGTGCTAAGCGCTTTACATGCATTATCTCATTCAGTCTTCACAATAACCTCAGGAGGTAGTAAGTATAATTATTCCCATTTTACGCAAGAGCAAACCAAGGTTTATGGTTACTAATATTCTGAACCCAATTTAATGTGTGTGGGTTTTTCCACAACACTAATCAATTACACCACTAATCAATTCTACAACACAAGCTGTGTGTCCTACAATTCAACTAAATTCTGACATCTACCTGGAGAGAAATTAGATCCCACAGGTTAACGACTCAGTCCCACAGTACTGTCCTTCTCCCATTCAGACGCCAGTCATAAGTGAGGTTTTCACCTGTGCTTCTGACTTACTGGCTGTAGATTGCAGGTTCCAATGGCTGCTTCTTCAGATTCAATTAATTTGCTAGAGCAGATCACAGAACTCAAAGAAACATTTTCCATACTAGATTATTACTAGTTTATTATAAAGGGATATAACTCAGCAGCAGCTAGATGGAAGGCAGACGCATAGGGCGAGGTGTGAACGTTGCAGGAAACAAAGCGGAGCATGAGAGGATGGCCACATCCCATGTCTCAGACAAGTCCCTGGGAGGGCTGCCAAATGTGGGTTCTTGGCCTCACACAGGAAAGAACTCAAGAGTCAGCCACAGTAAGGTGAAAGAAAGTTTATTCTGGGAGATAAGCACACTGTAGAGTCTGGGTCATCTTAGAAGGTGAGAAGTGCCAGGGTATGGAGTTGTCAGTTGTTATAAGAATGGGTAATCTCATAGGCTATTAAGTGGGAGAATTATTCCAACTATTTGGGGGAAGGGACAGGGATTTCCAAGAAGTGGGTCACTGCCCACTTTTTGGCCTTTTATGGTCAGCCTCAGAACTGTCTTGGCACCTGTGGAAGTGTCATTTAGCTTGCTGATGTATTACAGTGAGTTTATACTGAGGCTCAAGGTCTAGTGGAAGTCAACTCATCTGCCATTTAGGACCTAGTTAGTTCTAGCCAGTTTATATTGTATCCTCAACAGCTATGTCATTCGTTTGAAGGTTGTCTCATGAGGAAAGGGCACATAGCTTCCATGACCTCTCCAAGCATACCACTGTCCCCTAATTACCACATATTCAACAACACAGAAGCACTTTGAATCTTGTTCTTTTTTTTTTCTCTTGGAGCCTTCATTACAGAGGCAGGATTGATTAAATCATCAGCCACTGGTGATTGATTAAATTTCCAGGCCATCCCCTCCACAGAGGTCAGGTGATTGGAACTGAAAGTTCCAACTTTTTAATTACTTGGTTGGTTCTCCTGGCCAATAGCCCCATCCTTATGTGTGGTCCAAAGTCACCTTATTAACATAACAAAAGACACATTTATGACACTTATCACTTAGGAAATTCCAAGGGTTTTAGGAGTTCTGTGCCAGAAACAGGATGAATACCAAATTTATACTTTTTATTACAAATTATATCACAATGACAAAGCCAGTAAGTGGCAGAGCTGGGAATCTAACCCTAATTCTCTGACTCCAGAACTTACACTCTTAATTGCTGAGACCCAGTTGCTGGCTAGAAGCAGGGACCCCAAGGCCTCTTGCCAGCAGCTCCTTCTGAGAAAGAAGGTATTTAGGGGCAGAATCAGATACGGGTTGAAAATGGCCCCCTGAATCAAGGAATTCTGACAACAACAACAAAAGGGATTTGGAATGGGCTTCTGGGAGGCAGCTCTGCTCACACACCAGAGATAGTTGTTAACACTCAATGTGGGCTTTTTTGTTTGTTTGATAGAGTGGATTTGTTGCATGAATTATCTTGATTTGCTTTTGTGGGTATGGGCCATTTTTAATGGCAGAGTAATCTTTAAAGGTACAGAGTGGGCTTCCCAGGTGGTGCTTGTGGTAAAGAACCCTCCTGTCAATGCAGGAAACAGGATTTTGATCCTTGAGTCAAGAAGATCCCCTGGAGGAGAGCATGGCAATCCACTCCAGTATTCTTGCCTGGAGAATCCCATAGATAGAGGAGACCGGCAGGCTACAGCCCTCCATAGGGTCGCAAAGAGTCAGATACGACTGGAGAAACTTAGCACGCACCCACGCCGTCTCTTAAGTTGGATGTAGAACGGATGGTTCCTGGATGTTGGAACTATTTTGATTATGTCAAACTGGCTTGATTGCAACACTGTGAGATCATCAGGACCCAGAAGAGAGCTTCTTGGGATGAGAACTTGAGCTGCGAGAGACCTGAGCATTCTCAGCCTCAGGAAATATTGTAATCTTTGCTCTGTAAATACACAGAGAAGCATCTGGCTCCTATGAAACAGGAACAAGGTGGGCAGGCCCCACGGGGCCTTGGGCTTCTGAAAGAGAACAAGCTGCAGCTTTCTGCTATTCCAGCAAGCAAGAGGACATGAGACGAGGAAGAAACTGACATAGAAGCCACATGCCTTCCCGTGAGCTCAGAACAAACCTGACTTTCTCCAAGAGGAGCAATTGTCTTAAATAGCGACTAGTTCATAGAGATGAACTATGTTCAGACAAAGTGAATAAGACTCATCTTTATGTTATTTTCTTCAAATATATACACCTACATGTTTAGCTTTGTTGTCTCTCATCACGCCTTCCCTCCTGTATCCTACTAGACACTTGATGGCGGCAGGGACTTGCTCTTTTTCATCGCTATAGGACTTGCCTGGAACAGTGCCTGGAACATTGCAGGTCTCCAGTAAGTATTTGTTGAATGATTACAGAAAAAGAGAAATGGGTCTTGGAGGAAGAAGGACAGGAGTCTGTAACCACAGAGACACTTGCAATAAAAGAATAGTTGTTAAGAACACAGACTCTGGCATTAGACAGTCTGGCTTCAAAACCTGTCTCTGCCACTTACTAACTGGGCAGTTAATGACTTTGGGCAAATTGTTTAACTTGTGCATCAACTTCCTCATCTGGAAATGGGAACAGTAGTATCTGCTTTATAGGGTTGTTTATAAGATTGAAGGAACCAATAGTTGTAAAACACTTAGAATAGCACCTGGCATATAGTAAAAGCAATAGAAGTGTTTACTAAAATAGACAGCATTATTTTGGAAAGCTTAGTGCAGGAAAGCACACAGTATGTGGAAGGAGGTAGGCTGTCATTCTCTGAGCAGTTGCTGTCTTCCAGGTGCTCTGCTCCATGGCTTGCTTGCACTACTTCATCTTCATGACAACTTTGTGAATTAGGTGACATTATTATCTCATGTTACAGACAAGGACACTGCATCCAAGCCATTCAGAGCTGAAACTGAAACCCAGCACTTCATCTGAGCAGTACTGACTTTAACTTGTAGATCATAAGGAAATGCTGTCTGTTTTTTAGTTGATACTTATGTTGACTTAAAGTCGCTCAGTAATGTGGGAGATCTGAGTTTGATCCTTGGGTTGGGAAGATCCCCTAGAGAAGGGAATGGCTACCCACTCCAGTATTCTGGCCTGGAGAATTCCATGGACTGTATAGTTCATAGGGTCACAAATAGTCAGACATTGACTGAGCGACTTTCACACAATATGTTGACTTAAAGGGCTTCTCAGGTGGAGCTAGTGGTAAAGAACCTGCCCGCCAATGAAGGAGACATAAGAGACGTGGGTTCAATCCATGGTTCAGGAAGATTCCCTGGAGGAGGGTATGGCAACCCATTCAAGTATTCTTGCCTGGAGAATCCCATGGACAGAAGAGCCTGGTGGGTTACAGTCCATGGGGTCACAGAGTTGGACATGACTGAAGTGACATAGCACAGATGCATGTTGACTTGAACACACATACACACACAATCTGAGAGCTGTGAGTTTCAGTTTTATTCAGGGACTTACTGAGGACTATAGCCCAGGAAAAAGCCTCTCAAATGGCCCTAAGGAACTACTCCCAAGTGGTAAGGGGGGAGAGCGTATGTATGTGATTTTGGCAAAGCGGGTACAATGCAACCAAGCACACATCTTGGCAGAAGGTTGCTAGCAACTAGTCACAAAGAACAACATCTTCAGTTCAGTTCAGTTCAGTCGCTCAGTCGTGTCCGACTCTTTGCGACCCCATGAATCGCAGCACGCCAGGCCTCCCTGTTCATCACCATCTCTCGGAGTTCACTCAGACTCACATCCATCGAGTCAGTGATGCCATTCTAACTGTTGCTTCCTGACCTGCATACAGATTTCTCAAGAGGCAGGTTAGGTGGTCTGGTATTCCCATCTCTTTCATCTTAGCTACTGCTTTTAATGCTTTTCTAAATATGAGAAGATACAAGAATGCACATTCATCAAAAATTTTTCCTGAGAATATCTCACTATACTAAAGCCCTGTTCTACCAGTTTCTCCAGATGACAGTCTCTTATTTCGAATCTTTGTCCTGAATTCCTTTCAGGATGTATTATAAGTAAAACTGACTTATGGGGCAACATTTTTTGTTTTACATTTAAAATTTTATTTTCAGTCCTTAGCAGAGAGTGGGCACTCAAAGAAAAACTGATGAATTTGAATGAATGATGAATAAGAGCTGCAGAAAGAGAAATCCCAACCAAAGATTAGGGAAGATTCTAAGAAGACTGTGGAGGCAGCCAATCTGAAGTAGGAATGAAGCGAGCAATCTGAGCCTGCTCTCACTGCAATGAGGATGGCCCTGGGTTGTTCCAATACCCATAGGAAGCCACTTGGAGGTCCTGGTATGTGGCTGGAGGTTACAATTATATTTTCTAATTAAAAGGAAAAACATGAGTATATGGGATACATTCTCATTTTTAAAATGTACACAACAAAGACAAAGCAAAAATTCTCTTTGACCCACCTTGACCATCTGTGTGACGTGCATCCTTAGAAATTTTTCTATGAATTTGACTATATATGTACCAATAGAAATATATTATTTGGTTTTGTGTTTTTTTCATATGGATATGTTGCTATATGCATTGTTCTATAGCTTGGTTTTTTGTATTCAATAACAGGTGTTGCAACTCTGTTTCTGTGTTAGTATAGACAGATCTACTTCCTTTTAAATGGTTGCCCAGCGTGGAATATGATACTGACTATATAAACTATAGCTGATGTAAATACTCTCTCTTTCTTTATTTCCTCATTCTCTGTGCATGTGTCTTTCTCCCTCTCCTCTCTCTCTTTCTCCTCTCTCTCTCCTTGTCTCCTCTCCTTCCTCCCTTTCTCCCCCCTCCTTTTTTCTTTCTTCATTTCAAACAGTACCGAGCATCCTTGCAAATGCCTGTTTCTGCTCATCTACAAGAATTTCTCTGGATAGGGAACTGGAGGTGGAATTGTTTGGCTGGAGAATAAGCTCATTTGAAATTTAGTGGATAACTGCCAAGGAATGTGATTAGAGTTTATAAAAGGAGAGGCAAGAAATTAGTGATCTCTGCACTCATTGGCCTCTCTGGTCCTGAATTGTTTCTTTTCCTATTTCTATGTTGTTTTTCTTTAGTTTCTCTGTGAGGCCACTCTTCAAAAATTTTACTCTATCTCAACATAGCTAAGCAATAAAAATTTTCTGATTACACTAATCTCTAGGAAATAGTGTGGGAAGGAAGGGGTTGAGGGGAGGGCTGCGGGAGGGACAGAGAGTGCCCTAGTGGCCACACGGCAGCCACGCAGTCCTGCCAGCCTGGGCTCAGCTGGGGAAGGGGATCCAGGGACCTAAGAATGGGATTTGCTGGGGACAGGGTCAGGACGGCTGCGGGCTTTGTCCTTTATAGCTTAAAATGTATCTTCATACACTTTTCTTTTCTGTGGGGTCTTGGAGAACCCTTCGCTCTGGGTAATCCTTTATCCTCCCTTGACCCCAAATCAAGAAAAAAGGAAGCCATACATTTTACTGAGAATGAGACATTCAGAAGAACTAGTGCCATCTACAGTCTTAAAACTTGTCCACATGTTTTCTTTGGAATTTCCCCACAGATCCCTATTCACTCCTTTTGCTTCAAATTATACCTATGTTTGCTAAAACTTTGGCACTCAAAATAATAGTAATAATAAATGAGTAATAGATGATTTATAATTCAGTGATAGTGTTTTCTGTTAGAGTTTTTAAACCAGTTTTGCAGTGATTTTGATTTTTAGTAATTTTCTTTGCATGTTTGACTACATTATCACACCCACCAGTTATATAGTGTTTAGTCCCTTAGTGTTTGCAAGCACTTTGAAGCCAATATTTCATTTACCAGATGTAGCAACCACTGTTGTCCTTGACTTTACAGAAAACAAGACTCAAGGAAGGTAAGTTGCATGCCTAAGGTCACAGAGGCTATAACAGAGTCATGTTTAAATGCAGATCTGCTCGTATTTATTTTCCTTGGGCATTCTGTTACAATCTATGGTCTTTTGGCTTTGTGATTAAATTTGATTTTTTTTTTCAGCCTGAAAATTTAAACATGATTTTGGTTATCTCCTTTTGATCCACTGAAGATGAGGAAACTCAGATTTGCATTTTGAGTTTCCCAAGCTTGATAAACAAACTTCTGGTGAATAAGAGAAACAAACTGGAAGTGAAGACTGTATGATAGCTTTGTACCTGAATGCTGAAGGGAAGATTACTCAGGGGTAACTGAGAAGACCGAATTACTGAGCAAGAGAAGGCTTTGTCTGGAATGGTGATGCCCTTGCTGGAGCTGGTGCCTGTGTATTTTTCTTGCCTTTCATAATTATTTTAACCTGAAGCTAAACTCTAGAGTGTCCCTAAAGTCTTCTTCTCTAGCTTTAAAATATGTATAAGCTAAACTCATTGAGCACTTGCTAGGTTATAGGTACTACTGTAAGCTTTTTACAAATATTAACTCATGATCTTCACAACAACTCTAGAAAGTAGAGATTATGATCATCAAATCAGTTACTGATGAAGAAATTGACACTCAGCAATGTCCCTGGTGGCTTAGAGGTTAAAGCATCTGCCTCCAATGCGGGAGACCCGGTTCGATCCCTGGAGAAGGAAGATCCCCTGGAGAAGGAAATGGCAATCCACTCCAGTATTCTTGCCTGGAGAATCCCATGGACAGAGAAGCCTAGTAGGTTACAGTCCACGGGGTCGCAAAGAGTCGGACACGACTGAGTGACTTCACCTCACCTCAATGTTAACTAATGCTGAAAGTCACCATGCTAGGGTGTGGCAGAATTTAGATATGATTCTAAGTCTATCTGATTTTAAAGCTTGTGCTCCCACTCACTGTAAACTTCTCAAAAAGTTCCCCCCATTTAAATAACTCCTTAAAGAACACCCAAAATATAATGTGAAAGCTGAAATGGAATAGTGACAATAATTTTTGGCATAAATGCTATCTTTTTGGCAATGGACAAATTGCTTCCAAACATGGACTGAAATATAAACTTTCAGTTCAGTTCAGTTCAGTCGCTCAGTCGTGTCCGACTCTTTGCGACCCCATGAATCGCAGCACGCCAGGCCTCCCTGTCCATCACCAACTCCCGGAGGTCACTCAGACTCATGTCCATCGAGTCCGTNAGTCAAAGGCTCTGGCATAGTCAATAAAGCAGAAATAGATGTTTTTCTGGAACTCTCTTGCTTTTTCCACGATCCAGCGGATGTTGGCAATTTGATCTCTGGTTCCTCTGCCTTTTCTAAAACCAGCTTGAACATCAGGGAGTTTAGTGTCTCCAAAACTTGAGTCAAATCTCAGTTCTGTAAAGCGTCTGTCTGCAATGCAGGAGACCTGGGTTCGATCCCTGGGTTGGGAAGTTCCCCTGGAGAAGGAAATGGCAGCCCACTCTAGTATTCTTGCCTGGAAAATTCCATGGACAGTGTAGCCTGGTAGGCTACCGTTCATGGGGTTGCAAAGAGTCGGACACGACTGAGTGACTTCACTTTCACTTTCAACACATATTAAACATTTTTTTATAGATTATAGCTATAGTTTATTGATCATTCTTATGTATAGTACGCCATACAGGTTTTTTTTTTCCTTTATTTAAAAAAAAAAATTTTATTTTTACTTTATTTTGCTTTACAATACTGTGTCCCTAGTCTATAGAGACTTCCTGGTGGCTCAGAGGTTAAAGCGTCTGCCTGCAATACAGGAGACCGGGGTTCGATCCCTGGGTCAGGAACATCCTCTGGAGAAGGAAATGGCAACCCACTCCAGTACTCTTGCCTGGAAAATTTCATGGACAGAGGAGCCTTGTAGGCTACAGTCCATGGGGTCCCAGAGAGTCGGACACGACTGAGCAACTTCACTCTAGTCTATAGATAGAATTATGTGACAAAGCTCTGTTATGAAGATATAAAAGAAATCTAGAAACTTCGGGATATGACCAAAAAAGAAAATTACAGGCCAATATTTTTGATGATTATAGATGCAAAAATCCTCAATAAACTATTAGCAAATCCAGCAACACTTAAAAAGGCCCCCACACTACAATCAGGTTGGATTTGTCTCAGGGTCACAAGGACGGTTCAACGTACTCAAATCAATCAATGTGAGACACCACAGGAACGAAAGACAAAAGCCACATGATCACTCATAGATGCAGATGCTTTCTTGTTTCCTTGGGTGAAAATGAGTCTTATCTAGATCAAAGGAAGCACTAGAAATGGCAAAACCCTTGGGCACTAGAAAAGAACTGCTATTCACTTGCACCCGTTGGAGCAATGGTATTTGCAGCTGTCTTTTGTCAGTTGTGGCCTTGTGCAGATTCATGGACCACTCTTGTTTGCCTCCTTAGGCACTCTGCACATTATACTACCTTCCTCCCCATAATGCCTCATTCATACTTGTGCCTTATTGTTGTTCAATCACTAAGTCCCATCAGGTGGCCAAAGTATTGGAGCTTCAGCTTCATCATCAGTCCTTCCAATGAATATTCAGGACTGATTTCCTTTAGGATGGACTGGTTTGATCTCCTTGCTGTCCAAGGGACTCTCAAGAGTCTTCTCCAGCACCAGTTTGAAAGCACTGGTTCTTTGGTCCTCGGCCTTCTTTACTTGAGCCTTGGAGGGAGCCAGATAGCTCTCTTTCACTGAGGTGTCTCTGCCTAGTAAAACTCTTGAAGTCAGCACTGGACGTTTAGTCTAAACTCATGGTGGTATTTCAGACATTAATTTGTTCCTCGGCCTTCTTTACTTGAGCCTTGGAGGGAGCCAGATAGCTCTCTTTCACTGAGGTGTCTCTGCCTAGTAAAACTCTTGAAGTCAGCACTGGACGTTTAGTCTAAACTCATGGTGGTATTTCAGACATTAATTTGTGGGCACAAAGTGATTATTTGAACCTCAGGGCCTTCAAATGATAACAAATTATCAGAAAGTCAAGTCCTTCCCTACCCCAGGCTGTATATGGTTCAGACAGAGTGTGTTTTATGAGGCTCCCAAGGGCCCTTTTTTCTTGGATCATAAGAAAGAAAGATTTTCCCTCTTTCTCATAGATGTGGTTCAGGAGTCAGGTTTTGGAAATACAGCCTAATCCACATTATCAGTCTGTCAAGAGAATGGGATCCCAATTGGCTTAGTAATTATTTTCTTTTATTAACTTTTCAGTGAAAATTTTCCCTTCTTTGTAATTAGACCTAGTATTAGAATCTCTAGACTTTGCTCTTTAAGTACTAGCAAGTGTTACAAGGCCTGGGACTATGAGGAAAGCTGCAGTTTGAGTTGCTGATGGAAAGAGAAGGTTGGGCAGGCCCTCAGTCTCTAGGACTGTTGATTTAGAACAGGCATTAGGTGCCCAGAGAGATTTGAGAGAAAGGGTGTTTATAGGGGCCATTAATGAATCTGTAAGCGAGACTGAATTATTTCTCTAATGACGTGGTCCATTTATTTTTAAGATCATTTGTGAGTTTCTTATATCTTCTAGTTTGTGGGGGAAAGAAAGAAAAAGAGATTTTCTCTCCTTTTTCATCTTTGGATTTTGGAAAACTGCCCTAATAAAGATATAAAGACTCTAAAGAATTAAAATAGTACTGTAGGTATGGAAATGCCTTTTAATGGGTAACTGTATATGATAGACAAATACTTGATGCTATTAATATATAAGGCACTCTTATAGATTAATAAGAAAAATGCAAACAGCACAACAGACAAAAAGACAAATGAGATGAATAGACCATTTGCACAACCATGCATGCATACAAAAATAGAAAAAAAATAAAAATGGGCAGTAGGCATTATATAAAGGACAATGAACTCACATGCCCTGTTAATACCTAACACATTGATAACAATCAAAAAATTAAAAATGATATTGTCTCAGCCAGTGTTAGACAGCTTAAGGGAGAAACACAACTAATGGAGGTATAAACTGGTCTGACCTTTCTGAAGGGCCATTCGAGAATACGTGCCCAAAACTTTAATATGTGCATATCTTTTGACCTAGCATTTTCACTGTTAGATATTTATCATAAAGAAATAGTTAAAAATGTAAAAAAAAAAGGTTTAGCTACAAAAACTGTAGCAGCAAAAATCAGAAACAATGAAATATGAAAAAATTGGAAACTAGTTAAAAAGATTGGCAGGAGGAGAAGGGGACGACAGAGGATGAGATGGCTGGATGGCATCACTGACTCTATGGGCATGAGTCTGAGTGAACTCCGGGAGTTGGTGATGGACTGGGAGGCCTGGCCTGCTGCGATTCATGGGGTTGCAAAGAGTTGGACACGACTGAGCGACTGAACTGAACTGATTCTACTGGTGGCAGCTCCCACCCCTGCCCAAATACTGTGATTTATAGCCATCTGCATACATCTTTTTACATTAACAGATTCCTAAAGGTGGGTTTATTAAGCCAAAGGATAAATTTAATACATAAAGTCAAACTGCTTTCAAAAGGGCTCTGCCAAAATACACTTTCAAATGGATTTTAAAGTTATTCTGATGAAAATATTGAGCTTTTATTAGGATAGCATTAGACTTACAAATTAATTTTAGGAAAATTGACATCCTTACATTATTGAATCTTCTTCTCTAAAAACAATACAATATTCTTCTCTATTTTGCCTTCCTTTGTCTCAGTAGTTTTATAGTTTTCTAATTGATTTTTATATATTGATTTTGTAACTAGCTATGTTGCTAAACTATTGTTTCTAAAAATTTTTCAGTTTCTATCTATTTCAGTTAAGCCATAGGTATGAATGATTAAGGTGGTGTTTGACAAGGAGAATCAGAAAAACTCAAATCCTATTCCGAACCTGCTTTTCTTTAAGGTTCCCAAGAGGAGTACATGAGCACAGACACAGAAAGAAAGCAGGGCGCTGTTACACTCTGATGACTTTGCCTGGGAGCCTTGAACTCAAGCAGATTAGGTTACACTGTGACACTGTGGGCTCCCCTGGCGGCTCAGATGGTAAAGAGTGCCTGCAATGCTGGAGACCTGGGTTCAATCCCGGGGTCAGGAAGATCCCCCGGAGAAGGAAATGGCTGCTGCTGCTGCTAAGTCGCTTCAGTCGTGTCCGACTCTGTGCGACCCCATAGACGGCAGCCCACCAGGCTCCGCCGTCCCTGGGATTCTCCAGGCAAGAATGCTGGAGTGGGGTGCCAAGGAAATGGCAACCCACTATATATGCCTACATGACATAAACAAAACAGGCATGGAACCATGATCTTGGCTTTTGCCCTGGCAATGCAGGATAAGCACAAGCCAGAGCACCTGGTCAAGAGAAGCATGTACTAGAGCATTAAAGCATTTGCCCCAATGCTTGGGGAGTTGGTGATGGACAGGGAAGCCTGCCATACCACAGCCCATGGGGTCACAAAGAGTCAGACATGACTGAGCGATTGAACTAGCTTAGGGCAACGGGATTATCATTGAGCTTCTGCCTTTCAGGCACAAGGAATGAGAAGCCACAGATGGAATTAGTACACTGTTGGCTGTCTCCCAAGAAGGGGCTCTGACATTTTTTTCCCCTCAAGCCTTCTTAAAAAGGAGTCACAGGAGTCACTCCCAGTGCCTCCCACTGCTTCAGTTCAGTTCAGTCGCTCAGTCGTGTCCAACTCTTTGCGACCCCATGAATCGCAGCACGCCAGGCCTCCCTGTTCATCACCATCTCTCGGAGTTCACTCAGACTCACATCCATTGAGTCAGTGATGCCATCCAGCCATCTCATCCTCGGTCGTCCCCTTCTCCTCCAGTCCCCAATCCCTCCCAGCATCAGAGTCTTTTCCAATGAGTCAACTCTTCGCATGAGGTGGCCAAAGTACTAGAGTTTCAGCTTTAGCATCATTCCTTCCAAAGAAATCCCAGGGCTAATCTCCTTCAGAATGGACTGGTTGGATCTCCTTGCTGTCCAAGGGACTCTCAAGAGTCTTCTCCAACACCACAGTTCAAAAGCATCAATTCTTCAGCACTTGCCCCCAATCCCTCCCAGCATCAGAGTCTTTTCCAATGAGTCAACTCTTCGCATGAGGTGGCCAAAGTACTAGAGTTTCAGCTTTAGCATCATTCCTTCCAAAGAAATCCCAGGGCTAATCTCCTTCAGAATGGACTGGTTGGATCTCCTTGCTGTCCAAGGGACTCTCAAGAGTCTTCTCCAACACCACAGTTCAAAAGCATCAATTCTTCAGCACTCAGTTTTCTTCACAGTCCAACTCTCACATCCATACATGACTACTGGAAAAACCATAGCCTTGACTAGACGGACCTTTGTCAGCAAAGTAATGTCTCTGCTTTTGAATATGCTATCTAGGTTGGTCATACCTTTTCTTCTAAGGAGTAAGCGTCTTTTAATTTCATGGCTGCAGTCACCATCTGCAGTGATTTTGGAACCCAAAAAAATAAAGTCTGACACTGTTTCCACTGTTTCCCCATCTATTTCCCATGAAGTGATGGGACCGGATGCCATAGAATGGCACAATAACAGCTCCATTCTCGGAGGGCAGTAGCCATAAAGTGCCTTTGAACTTGATCAGTCTCAAAGTTGGAATAGAGTAAAAGGTAGGTAGGGAAAAGAGGCTGTGAGCATCCCTCAGCCAAAAAATCTAACTGCATCGTCAATAAATAATGATAAATTGTTTGTATCCCGGGAATTCCGTGGCATCCAATGGTTAAGACTCGGTGATTTCACTTCCAGGGCCTGGGTTGAATTCCTCGTGAGAGAACTATGATCCTGCAAGTTGTGAGACACAGTTGAAAAAAATTTTTTTTTCTCTGTGTCCTTTTCAGTCCTCAGTTCCTTACTTTTCTTATCTAATTGTAACCATTGCTTTATTACTACACTTAACGAACATGCTGTTAGGATTTCACCATTAAACATGAAGCTAGTTTTCAGCGTGTGCATGTAGCCTTTTACTAAAATTTCTTTTTATCAAAAATGAATATGATTGAATTATATCAAAGATATAAACATATCCTATTCCTTTAGCCTGCTTTTAAAATTGCACTACACCTTTATGGTGCATTTGCAGATATCTTGTTTTTTGGTTTTTTATAAATTGAAGGTTTGTGGCAACTCTGTGTTGAGCAACTCTTTTGGCACCACTTTTTTTTTTCCAGCAGCATTTGCTCATTTTGTGCCTCTGTGTCACATTTGGGTAATTCTCACAATATTTCAAACCCTCCACGAGGAAACGATTATGACTCACTGAAGGCTCAGATGAGATTTAGGAGTTTTTGTCTTTTTTTATTTAAAGTATGTACATTTTTAGACATAATACTATTGCATGCTTACTAGACAACAGTATGGTACAAACACAACCCTTATATGCAATGAGAAACGAAAAAACATGCAACCCACCCAGGCATACCTTGGAAGTTGGGTCCCAGATCATCACAATAAAGCAAAAATTGCAATAAAGTGATTCACATGCATCCCATGGTTTCCCAGTGCACAAAAAAGCCATGTTTACACTATACTGCAGTCTTTTGACCTATTATTATAGAGAAACATGTTAACCAATATTTTCTCAAAATCTTCTCAAATTCATCTTTTCCTCTCTCTTTAAGCCCACCCCACTGTCACACTGAGTTCAACTCTTCTAACCAGACTGCTGGAAAAAACCTAAAGTTCTGAGAAAGTGAAAGTGTTAGTTACTCAGTCATGTCCAACTCTTTGTGACTCCATGAACTCTAGCCCACCAGGCTCCTCTGTCCATGGTATTCTCCAGCCAAGAATACTGGAGTGGTTTGCCATTCCCTTCTCTGGGGGATCTTCCTGATCCAGGTATCGAACGTGCATCTCTTGTATCTTCTGCATTGACAGGCAGATTCTTTACTGTTGTGCCACTTAGGAGGCCCATTTAAAATATTACACAGATTCAAAACATGTGGTGAAATCAGATGCCTGCCTACAGAGCTAATGGCACTCTAAGGAAGTTGGTCTCTACATATTTAATAATTTTATTTATTTAATTTTGGCTGTGTTGGGTCTTCTTTTGGGCTTTTCTCTACTTGCAGCAAGCAGGAGCTACTCTGTAGCTGCAGAGTGCAGGCTTCTCTTTGTGGTGGCTTATCTTGTTGTGGAACACGGGGTCTAGGGTGCACAGGCTTCAGTAGTGTGGCACATGGGTTTAGTTGTTCTGCTGGATGTGGGATTGATTTTCCCAGATCAGGAATTGAAGCTGTGTCTTCTGCATTGGAAGATAGATTCTTCACCACTGACCCACCAAAGAAGCCCTCTACACGTTTTTGATCATGTACTAGGACCACCAAAAATAGGCACTATTTTATCAATCTCCATGTTAAATACTAGTAAAGTTTGATTTCTTAATTTAGACAAAAATAGAGGTATTCTAACAATTTCTTTCCACAATCCAACTGCTCTAGGTGTCAGATTTGTTGCAGGAAATTTCCTACTTTATATTCTAGGAGTATATTCTATAATCAACACTTATTGAATTCTCTGTTCTAATCATTCTTGCAGTAATCTCATCTTAACATCAAATTCCCCATTAGCAATATATTTTAGTGGCTGAAATCACAGACGGTCTCTACTATAAACTGTATTTTATTTTTTCATCATTTAGAAATAATCTCAGGACTAAAATCTTCAGGACTTTAAAGACATATGTATCTTATTTTAAAAATACCCTATCTTTAAAAAATTAATTACTAATTTGTCAGCAGTATTATTTCTGCAGAGAAGGGATTATTACGTAGGTTGATTTGTAAATTCTGTATGACATTCCATATGAAGTTTTTTTTTTTCTTTTTTTTATAGTTTTGCTTTCTAAACAGTGACTCAAATCCCTTCCATGTGTTCTAAGTTGCTTCAGTCATGTCTGACTCTTTGCCTCCCTATGGACTGTAGCCCGCCAGGCTCCTCTGTCCATGGGGATTCTCCAGGCAAGAATACTGCAGTGGGCTGCCGAGCCCTCCTCCAGGGGATCTTTCCCACACAGGGATCGAACCTACTGCTAATCAAGTCTACTGCACTAGCAGATGGTTCTTTACCATTAGTGCCACCTGGGAAGTCCCTAAATCCCTTAAAATGCCTTAAATATAGTCTGGATACAGGGAAAAAGAGGCAGGAAACAGTGAGTGTTTGATTAAGAAAGAATTCCTGTTTCATGAGTCAACTCTCAGTTCAGTTCAGTTCAGTTCAGTCACTCAGTCATGTCTGACTCTTTGCAACCCCATGAATCGCAGCACGCCAGGCCTCCCTGTCCATCACCAACTCCTGGAGTTCACTCAGACTCACGTCCATCGAGTCAGTGATGCCATCCAGCCATCTCATCCTCGGTTGTCCCCTTCTCCTCCTGCCCCCAATCCCTCCCAGCATCAAAATCTTTTCCAATGAGTCAACTCTTCTCATGAGGTGGCCAAAGTACTAGAGTTTCAGCTTTAGCATCATTCTTTCCAAAGAAATCCCAGG
>SJYT01082019.1:119784-134551 GCA_006410635.1 Cephalophus harveyi | reverse complement strand
CCAAAGTACTGGAGTTTCAGCTTTAGCATCATTCGTTCCAAAGAAATCCCAGGGCTGATCTCCTTCAGAATGGACTGGTTGGATCTCCTTGCAGTCCAAGGGACTCTCAAGAGTCTTCTCCAACACCACAGTTCAAATGCATCAATTCTTCGGCGATCAGCCTTCTTCACAGTCCAACTCTCACATCCATACATGACCACAGGAAAAACCATAGCCTTGACTAGACGGACCTTAGTCGGCAAAGTAATGTCTCTGCTTTTGAATATGCTATCTGGGTTGGTCATAACTTTTCTTCCAAGGAGTAAGCGTCTTTTAATTTCATGGCTGCAGTCACCATCTGCAGTGATTTTGGAGCCCCCCAAAATAAAGTCTGACACTGTTTCCACTGTTTCCCCATCTATTTCCCATGAGATACCAAGACATAATTAATGTACCATAAAGTTCAACTATTTAAAGTGTACAAGTCAATGTTTTTTAGTATATTGACAAGATTGTGTAGCCATCACCATCTAACTCCAAAACATTTTTATCACTCTAAAAAGTAGTCACTCCCCATCCTTCCCTCTCCCCACCATCTGGTAACCAGTAATCTACTTTCTATCTATATGGATTTGCCTATTGTGGAAATTTTGTAAAACTGAAATCACAGAAGATATGAACTTTTATGAGCTCTCACTTAGTATCGTATTAATATTTCCAAGGTTCAGCTAGGTTTTAGCATGAATTAGTACTTTATTCTTGTTATGACTGAATAACATAATTGTATAGGTATATCACATTGTGCTAATCCAGTCATCAGTTGATAAACATTTGAATTGTTTCCAGGTTTTTGCTATTATCAATAATGCTACTGTGAACACTTGAGTACAAAGTTTTGCATAAAAATATGTTTCCATTTCTTCTTGGTATGTAACTGGGAGTAGAATTGCTAAGTCTTATGGTGACACCGTGAATAACATTTTGAGGAATGACCAAACTATCTTCCAAAGAAATTTCACCATTTTATGTTCTCATATGTTATCTTTCATCTAACAATTCTTACACGTGCCCTAAGAAATATGTACAAAGATGACCATCAGTTCAGTTCAGTTGCTCAGTCGTGTTCAACTCTTTGCGACCCCATGGACTGCAGCATGCCAGGCTTCCCTGTCAATCACCAACTCCCAGAGCCTACTCAAACTCATGTCCACCGTGTCGGTGATGGCATCCAACCATCTCATCCTCTGTCATCCCCTTCTCCTCCTGCCTTCAATCTTTCCCAGCATCAGGGTCTTTTACAATGAGTCGGTTCTTCACATCAGGTGGCCCATATGGGTTTCAGCTTCAGCATCAGTCCTTCCAGTGAATATTCAGGACTGATTTCCTTTAGAATGGACTGGTTGGATCTCCTGGCAGTCCAAGGGACTCTCAAGAGTCTTCTCCCACACCATAGTTCAAAAGCATCAATTCTTTGGCACTCAGCTTTCTTTATAATCCAACTCTCACATCCATATATGACTACTGGCAAAACCATAGCTTTGACTAGATAGACCTTTGTTGGTAAAGTAATGTCTCTACTTTTTAATACACTGTCTAGGTTGGTCATAACTTTTCTTCCAAAGGGAGCAACAGTCTTTTAATTTCATGGCTGTAGTCCCCATCAGGTGGTCTGGTATTCCCATATCTTTAAGAATCTTCCACAGTTTATTGTGATCCACACAATCAAAGGATTTGGTGTGGTCAATAAAGCAAAAGTAGATGTTTTTCTGGAAATCTCTTGCTTTTTCCATGATCCAGCAGATGTTGGCAATTTGATCTCTGGTTCCTCTGTCTTTTCTAAAACCAGCTTAAACATCTGGAAATTCTTGGTTCATGTACTGTTAAAGCCTGGCTTGGAGAATTTTGAGCATCACTTTACTAACGTGTGAGATGGATGTGATTGTGCTTGTAGTTTGGGCATTCTTTGGTATTGCCTTTCTTTGGGATTGGAATGAACACTGACCTTTTCCAGTCCTGTGGCTACTGCTGAGTTTCCAGATTTGCTGGCATATTGAGTGCACCACTTTGACAGCACCATCTTTTAGGATCTGAAATAGCTCAACTGGAATTCCATCACCTCCAGCTTTGTTCGTAGTGATGCTTCTTAAAGCCCACTTGACTTTGCATTCCAGGATGTCTGGCTCTAGGTGAGTGATCACACCATCGTGGTTATCTGGGTCATGAAGATCTTTTTTGTACAGTTCTTCTGTGTATTTTTGCCACCTCTTCTTAAAATCTTCTGCTTCTGTTAGGTCCCTACCATTTCTGTCATTTATTGTGCTTATCTTTGCATTAAATGTTTCCTTCGTATCTCTAATTTTCTTGAAGAGATCTCTAGTCTTTTCCATTCTATTGTTTTCCTCTATTTCGTTGCATTGTTCACTTAGGAAGGCTTTCTTATATCTCCTTGCTATTTTTTGGAACTCTGTATGGTGCTGGAGAAGACTCTTGAGAGTCCCTTGGACTCAAGGAGATCCAACTAGTCCATTCTGAAGGAGATCAGCCCTGGGATTTCTTTCGAGGGAATGATGCTAAAGCTGAAACTCCAGTACTTTGGCCACCTCATGTGAAGAGTTGGCTCATTGGAAAAGACTCTGATGCTGGGAGGGATTGGGGGCAGGAGGAGAAGGAGATGACAGAGGATGAGATGGCTGGATGGCATCACGGACTCGATGGACATGAGTCTGAGTGACCTCTGGGAGTTGGTGATGGACAGGGAGGCCTGGCGTGCAGTGATTCATGGGGTCGCAAAGAGTCGGACACCACTGAGCGACTGAACTGAAGTGAACTGAATAGTAAAAACTAGAAACAACCAGATATCTATAAAATAACCAGATATACATAAATATGGTATATTTTAGTTATGAAATATTATGCCGCTGCTAAAATAGATGTGATACTCTATCTGTTCTTGCTGGGAGAGATACTCAAGACATATGAAGTTTAAAAGCAAGTTCTAAGTCAATGTGTATGGTATTATTTGCATAAAAATCAATTATTACACATATGCTTGTATATGCATAAAAAATTTCTGGAAGTATGCTTGGGAAATTGTTAATCATGGTTAACATTGTTAAACATATTGATGGTGATCTGAAATGTGGTGGGGGGAGGGAACTGACTTTTTATTTAAAGCCTCAGTTCAGTTCAGTTCAGTTGCTCAGTCGTGTCCGACTCTTTGCGACCCTATGAATCGCAGCATGCCAGGCCTCTAGTGTACATTAAATTTTTAAGTAATGTACATTATTTTGCAATAATAAAACCTTTAAAGAAGGCCACATTAGTAAAGCTTAGCTTTTTCATTGGTTTAGACACCTTGATTTTGATTTTAATTATTCATGCAAGTTTGGCAGAAATAAAGTGCATGTTTGATAGTCTCAACAGTACCCGGTTTTACATAGACCCTACTCTACATTAGAATTCTTTACTCTCATAGGGTTCTGGGCCACTTTTTAGGAACTAACTCCTTTTGTTTCTTTTTTTCCCCTATTGCATCCAGATGGACAAATTTATGTTATCATGAAACATGTTTCAAAATAAAATTTATGGCCTATAAACATTTCAGTAAAAGCAGAATCTTCAGGATTTAAGTAAGAAAAGATTAGAGAGACAACATTGTTGGTATTTGTTGGTAACCAATTCATGATAAATTGAATTTTCTTAAAAAAAGAGTTTGGCAGAACAGTTTGTTGTATGACAGAAATTTCTTTTTCTTTTTTAAATATAAATTCATTTATTTTAATTGGAGGTTAATTACTTTACAATATTGTATTGGTTTTGCCATACATCAACATGAATCCGCCACAGGTATACATGTGTTCCCCATTTATGGGTTAGAAAAATTTTCTTGAACAGTATTAGACCATGTGACTACACACAGAATTTGATAATTTAAAATGAGTTAGTTGTTGATGGAAAACAGATTTCTGCTTTCTAAAGAATCTTGTATTAAGAGCCCTTTGATATATGTATACCTATGGCTGATTCATGTTGATGTATGGCAAAAACCAACACAATAATATATATAAAGCAATTATCCTTCAATTAAAAAAAAATAGCCCTTTAATATCAGTCCCTGTGATAAAGAAAAGATAAGCTTAGAGTAGTTGCTCTTTCCATTAATAGAAACAAATGGGAAATCTTAGTTCTCAAGTTAGGAGAGCCATGTGAAATCAATAGCTTGGTGCCCTAGGTATAGTCAGGATGTAACTTGCTTGGCTAAATACCTTTACAATGGATTGTCTCCATTAGTTCCTTTCACCTTGATTTACATTCCCTTTTAAACTCAATTTTAATAAATTCAAATCCTTACTATGTGCCAGACGCTATGTTAATCTCTATGGTAGATACAGTTATGAATAAGAATAGATTCCTGTTCCAAGGAAACTCATTTGGGGGCTCCTTGCAACTAATTTATTAAAGTTTGCCTTTTTATGCATATCTCATATGTACAAGGCTGATTATGTTTTTGTTGGGCTTTTAAAGGCTTAAGATGTAACTGGAACCCTAGTTAAGCGGTCTAATTCATCTCAGGGAAATTGTGGAAGTCACTTGGGGGATGGTCCCATATGGAGTTGAGCATGTTCTCTGATGCTGTAGGCAAGAGAATTCCAGGCTGTGTTTCTCTGCCTCTGGTTTTCCTTTCGTATGACCTGGAATTCTCCAACATCTTAGGAGAGATTTGTTTCAGCGAGATTTTCTTAAAGTTTTATAAAAGGAATCCTATGTTCCATTGATCTTTTGTAGCAAAAAAGTGAAATACATGCATTTGACAGGAAAAAAAAAAATGGCCCTCATCCCTAAAATAGTAAGAGTAAGGTAAACCTCTGCCAAGAACTACTACTCCTCTCAAACCATGTTAATGCTTCTATTAGCCATACCTAAAATCAATTTCATTTTATAAACAACCACAACAAACCCACGGGTAGAGGTAATTCACAACCAAGGACAACTTTTGTGATCTCTAGCCTCCTTTGCTTCACACACTGCTCTTACTGTAGAACTGTGCTTAGTCTCTCAGTCGTGTCTGATTCTTTGCGACCCCATGGATTGACTGTAGCCCTTCAGGCTTCTCTGTCCATGGGGATTCTCCAGGCAAGAATACTTGAGTGGGTTGCCATGCACTCTTCCAGGGGATCTTTTCAACCCAGGGATCAAACCCAGGTCTCCCACATTGCAGGCGGATTCTTTACCATCTGAGCCACCGGGGAAACCCAAGAATACTGGAGTGGGTAGCCTACCCCTTCTCCAGGGGAACTTCCCAAGCCAGGAATTGAACCAGGGTCTCCTGCATTGCAGGTGGAGTCTTTACCAGCTGAGGTACCAGGGAAGCCCTGCTATAGGACTATCAATCCCTAAAAACTTTAACACATACGTTGTTTTTCACCAGCCTCGAACATCCTCAGCATTTCTAAATATGTATCCAAGATTATTCTTATTATTTCTGATACCTTCACATTACTTGCATTTATCGGCCTATCTGCAGACATTTTCTGGTGACACCTCTAGTTAATTATGTTGAGAGAAACAAACACTGTCCCCTGGGAGTGACTGCAATGTCCCTTCCTTATTTGGCAGTGGTTGCTCAGCTGCAGCTTCTGCTGGTAGAGAAGTCCACGTTCTGCAGCTGGTAATGTTAATTAGCCGCCTTATGAGGAGTTGCATATGCAGTACCTCCAGGTCAGGGTCTGTTAAATAGCATAGTTAAAGGAACTTAAAGATGGATTTCATCATTGTATTAGGAACTTGGTTTGCTGGGGAATGTATTCAGCCTGGGGCTTCCCAGGTGGCGCTAGTGGTAAAGAACCTGCCTGCCAACGCAGGAGACACAGGATATGCGGTTCTATCCCTGAGTTGGGAAGATCCCCTGGAGGAGGGCATGGCAACCCACCTCAGTATTCTTGCCTGGAGAATCCCATGGACAGAGGAGCCTGGCGGGCTACAATCCATAGGGTCACAAAGTGTCAGACATGACTGAAGGGACTTAGCAGGCACACACGCACGCATGTAGTCAGCCTAAATCAAAATGGGAGAACTACATAAGGTGAATGTGTTTGACTGGTAACTCTGAGAGAGGAACAGTGGTAACAATTCTCCGTCTCTTATGAATCTTACAGGTGTAACTTTGAGTTAGAAGTCTTGGCCAATGGCAACATGGTTTTTGGTAAGCAAATGCAAGAAGACAGGCTATGGTTGGGAATGGTAAATGGGGGAACAGTTTCCTTGCCAAGAATTGCTTTCTCTAGACATGGTTTTTCCTAAGTGTGTAAATGGGATTATGTTAGCTATCCTCCCCAAGCCTCAGTTTCCTCTCTTGTGCAGTGAAGTTGATAAAAGTCCTCATCTTGTAAGGTCATTTTTGAGGAAAGCACATAAAGGAGTCTGTTATACAGTAAAGCAGCTGGAGACAGTTGTTTATTAGGTACCAACAGGAAAGGACCCCTAATGTGAATTCTTAATGTGAAAGGAAGGGAGAGGGAACAGAATTAGGCAGAGCAGGAATTACAGCAATTGGAGATGTCAAATTACAGCGGGGCAGACAAAGCTTTGGTCAACTCTTCAGGGAAATAAGGAAAGACCATTGCCCATATGAGGGCCCCAGAGTCCCCTGTTGGTTCAAATGGTTGGGTCTTGTCACCCTGCTTTGGCCATAGCCCCTGTAGCTGGTCAGCAAGGCCTTGGAGCAGGATTCAGTAGGCAAACCTCTGTGTCCACCACAGAAAAGTAGCTGTCATTATAAACCCTCATCTATGTAACTGTTATGATTTACAGTAGTCCTTTCACTGATACCTGGCCAGCCTTATCTGAGAATTTTTCCTCTTAAACCTTTCACAGTGGACACCATCTACTAACCAAGAAAAGGAGACATGAGGCCTAACATTTGCTCTTGCTTGTGCTCTTTTCATACAGCCTCCCATGCCTGTGACAATAACCAGGAAGAAAATAAAACCAGACTGTGTTTGCCTCCTAATCCCCATTTTACTTTCTTTATTATTATTAATATCATTATCATTTTCACTGCTTTTCCAAGGAAAAGTCTCCTTAAATGCCAGGCTTCTTAACCTGCCACTGAAGGATCTCTACAATCTGCCCACAACTTACCTATGTACATTTCTAATTTCTGTAATCCACCAAACTTCAGAAGACAGACCTCACCACTACTCCTGGTACAAAGTATGCACGTACGCTGTCGCTTCAGTTGTGCCTGACTCTGGGACCCTACGTACTGTGGCCTGCCAGACTCCTCTGTCCATGGGATATCCAAGCAAGAATACTGAAGTGGGTTGCCATTTCCTCCTCCAGCGGATCTTCCCAACCCAGAGATTGAACCCACCACACCTGTTACATCTCCAGCACTGGCAGGCAGGTTCCTTACCACTAACGCCACGTTGGAAGCCTGGGGCAGGGTATGTTCACTCCTACATTCACCCTTTCCTGATGCCATCCATCCTGCCCTCCTGGCTGCCCTTACTGCATTCCAATGCTCCCCATTCCTCCAGGAGCAGCTCAAGTGCGTGTCCACTTGATCTTGTACTGGTCCATTCCAGCTCAAAGTAATTGCTCCCTCTTTTGAATTTCTAGTTCATATGCTCATACCTACTCATTTATAAAGCCTTCTCGTGCCTCTTTTTTCATTGCCATTTATTATTGTCCCATTTATGATGCAATATTTATTGAGCATCTTCTAGTTCCTGTTTAAGGAACTGAGGCTGTAGGAATGAACATAGACGAGCAAGCTGCTGCTCTCAAGGA
The DNA here is from genome assembly GCA_006410635.1 of Cephalophus harveyi. Classification (NCBI taxonomy): domain Eukaryota; kingdom Metazoa; phylum Chordata; class Mammalia; order Artiodactyla; family Bovidae; genus Cephalophus; species Cephalophus harveyi. The sequence continues at coordinate 126,781 of SJYT01082019.1, read as the reverse complement.
GAATGTATTTCAGTGGGTGGAGAGTGACAGATAATAAACGAAGCAATAAGTGAGTTAATTCCAGGTAGTGATGAGTACCATGAAAAATAGAACAGTGAATGAAGGGGTTTCTTTGGTTATTATTGCAAGCATGGAAGGCTCGAGGGAAAGGGCATTTCAGGTAGAGGAAAAGCAAATGTTAAGGTCCCAAGTCTCCTGCTCTTTCATAGAGTATTGGATCTTAATATTGAAGGGTTTAAAAAGAAGAACATGAAGAGTAGGCCACCAAGGCAGCTGGCTATTGGAATAGCTGGACCTTACAGCGATTACTATACACGTTCCTTCTTTTGTTTTACTTTTTAAATCTCAGGTGGCACTAGTGGTAAAGAATCTGCCTGCCAATGCAGGAGACACCAGAAATGCAGATTCGATCCCTGTGTCAGGAAGATCTCCTGCAGTAGGAAATGTCAACCTACTCCGGTATTCTTGCCTGGGAAATCCCATGGACAGAGAAACATGGCAGGCTACAGTCCATGGGGTCGCAAAGAGTCATACATGACTGAGCATGCACACAAACACACACCTGAATTGCAAAATGTTATACAAACAGATTTGCAAAACATTTCACTTCATTATCACAATCACCCTTCAAGTTTGGTAAGCTGAGTATTATTGTCCCCATCTTTTATGAGGAAACTGAGTGGTCAGATGACTTGACCACCATCCTACATTTAACTGCTTCTTGGGTGTGTCTCATTTCCCCCCCACACAATGGGAACTGTTCAGGGACTTGAAGTGGAGATCATGGAAAGAAGTTGGGAAGCAGCCAGATGAGAGTTCCGGTCCTGACTCTGCCTCTTATTGTGGAGTCCTGGGCAAGTTATTTTCCCCCTTGTGCCTCAGTTTCCTTCTTTGTAAAATAGGGATAATAATACCTCATGAGCTGGTTGTGCTCAATGAAAGCAATAATGCATAGAAACACACTGGTAGAGTATTTGGCACATTAATAAATGGTTCTACATGTTGCTATCATTACAATGAATATAATAACACAATTATAACAAACAATGGTAAAATAATAATGTTCCTTAAGATAATACTTCTCAAGGACTGTTTATTCACTTATGCTACATATATGGCACCGTTAGCTATTGAATGGCATTCTTCCTTGTACCTAAAACGACCTCAGTGTATGACAGGAACCAACACATTGTAATCTTCCTCCAATTAAAAAATAAAAAAAATAAAACAACTTCTATACATTATTACACAGCAGATCATTTGAATTGCAGGGATTTTGTGATGCAAAGGAACCTGTAAATTTATCATGGGGTCTGGTAGCTCTTTAATTAGTGTTTGCTGTTATATAAGCCATTATTTCTACATTCCTTGGTTGTCTAGCATGGTGCTGAGTGCACAGGTGTTCAAATAGTGTCAAGTGAGTGAATGAATAAACGAATTTAAAACACAAAGTGGCCTTGTTCCGTTGCAGCTGAAACGGAGCCAAATGAGTTAATACTGGACTTTGTTTTTCATTGTTTGCTCGCATCCCCACTGTTATTTGAATCAGCCCGAGAGGAGGAAGCATGCCTTCCTTTTCCTTTGTGTCCTACTCCCACCACACTCCCATCGGTCACTGCGTTTAGTTCAATTCTTTGTGCAAGTCAACAATCAATAAATTTATGTTGAGTAAATTACCAGTTCACATTATCTAGAGGCTCATTTCTGATAGATCAAATTCCATGACACCTCAGTGACTCATACCTGCATTACTGTCATTGTTCCAGGGGGAAACTGAGTCTGAGGGTTCTGGAAATTTCAAGATGTGACTGCATGATGCTGGTTTAAATCTGATATCTGGTGTATAGCAGGACCTCAAAACAGGATTGTTGGAAAAATGAGTACTAAATTAATGCATCCTTCCCTCTTGCCACTCGATGCTTCTTTTTGTTATTGAATGTCTTAGCAGAGAAGTCCACAATAGGCATTTCTTTGCTTTTCAAACGCTCAGAGCAAAGGCCTTGCTTGGAGGCTCCCTTGGGCAATGGCATCCTAGTTGAATGCCACGAGGCAATTCTCTCAACAAAAACTGTTTGGCCTGTGGATCCTCCGATGTTTCATTTTCCCATGACTTCTCTGCCCCAGGCAGCAAGAAACAGAATCTTCTCCGCCTTGGCTAAGTGGGCTTTTGTGCCTGTGGGTGCAGCCCCCTAGAGATTCAGCAGGGTGGGCTCCACTGCCACTTCCAGAGACAGCAGGCCCTGAAAAGTGAGCTGTGATTGAAATTAAGATCTTCCTTGAGCTAACGGTGGAACCTAGTTAACCCCATTAGGTCTGCCACTTGAGAACTATAAATAGAATTTGGGTCTCTCCAAGTTAAAAAAAAAGAAAGCCATTTGTTGGCAGGATAACTATGTGTTAGTGGCCTGGGTGAGGAGGAGGCAATTCTGTTTAAGGATGTTAGGCATGATTTAAAGGGTTTTCTATTGCTTATAATAGGTTTTCATTTTTTGCTGATTGAATTTATTTACATCTGTGGCTGGCGTGCAAGCTCCTGGTTGGGAGGGGATATATGTGTATGACCTTTTTAACTTTGTAGCACTTTAATGCAAATGAAATTTCAGGGGTGGAGGAGCAAGCAAAACCAACCTAACAACAATGAAATCATCTTCTAAATATGTTTACAATCAAATATCTCTCTCAATAATTTGATTTGTAGGAAATGGCAGAGTGCAGCATTTTATACAGAAGCTTTTCAATAATTCATCCTCATCTCATTGATGTATAAGCAAGCCTTTGGCTAGGTTGGTGAGTACAATAGGTGCTCTGGCATGAGGGAAACATTCATTTGAGCCCTGAAATCAATGTACCCACTGTCTGACCCACCCATCTAATGCTGCTTGTCCCAGTAACCAGAGCCTTTTTAACCTTAGTAGGCCCCTGGTGCATGCGTGCGTGTGAGCTCAGAATGTTTCCCTTTCACTGGGAGCATATGGAGATTGTGCTCTTTCCTCATTTAATTTTTTGGGCGATTTATATTTTTATAGTCTCTGTTAAGCTAGTCAAATGATGATACTCTGCAGAAACTTCTGGAAAACTGACACTCCCCAAAGTTAGCTTTTGGGGCTATGAAGAAGTGGAAAAGGACAGGAAGTGGCAATTCAGGCAGGGTCTTTTGCTTATTGAAAAGATAAGCCTCTCACAGGTTCTCATGGTCAAGTGAACTTGAATGTATAGGGGGTAAATTAACCAGGAGGCACTTGAAACCCTCCAAGATAGAGCAAGCTTCAAAAGTAGTCTTTTTTTTCTAGGAACTTACTCTCTTGTACTGGCTTCTCATGTTTGCGTGCATGCTAAGTTGCTTTAGTCGTGGGTAAGAAGAAAATGGCATGGTGTGCCCAGCCATCTCAATTAGAGTCCCAGAGTCTTTGCTTTGGCACTGAGAGAAGACAGACACTGATCACCTTCTCTGTAATAATAGACAGGAGACATGAAGTTTGCTATTCTGCTGCTGCTGCTTGAAACTTTGTGAAGCCATTGATCTGACTTCAGTGAACCATAATTCTATTGATTTGGTGTCAGATCGCTGGTAGGCACTTGAATGACAGCCTGAGTGGATGTGATGTTACATTTAAATTGTTCTTTTGTTTGCTTTCTAGTTGTCAAAACCTTTTGATAGAACGAGTGATGCCAAGTGCCCCTACAGTCCTTATTAGAGTTCAAGGGCCAAGAGCATGTACTGCATCATTAAACAGAATGGTTGGCTCTTGGCCAAATTCTATTGGTCAGAAATGTATATTGGGTTAGCCTGATTGTCTCTGCCTAGTTCTGAGGGGCACAGGGATGTGCCCTCTTAGCTGGAAAGCATAGAGGCAAGTCAGCCTTCATGTCCCCCACCCCATTCCTGCCATCTCAGCCAGATTCTTGGCTATGCTAGGAATGAGAAAAGGTTTTACTAGGTATAAAAACACAACAGGTTGAAAAGTACCTTGGGTCATCATAAGGAAAGTGGGGGAAGAATCAATGAAATTAGTCTGATGCACTGTCCCAGGTTATAACTCCAAACCAGGCCTCATGTGGGCACAATATGCGAAGTGGTGCGCTAGTGAGGATGTGAAGTGAAAAAAAAAAATTGAGATGTGTGAATTGCCGGAGAACATTTCTTAGTGGATTTCAACCAGTCATTATTGTTATTCAGTGATTATATATTGAACACCTGCTAGATGCCAGGCATGTTGCTTAGAACTAGATATATTTCAGCAACCCAGAATGACATGATGCTAAAACACAGTTTGGTAGGGAGAGGAGAACTGAATGAGTCTTATGAAAAAACCTAGATGTAATGAATAAACAATGGACACAATGTTGTGCAGTGGGAAAGACATAGACTTTGGAGTCTGACAGATCTGCAATTGAATTTAAATGAGCTGTTGCTTGTTCTTGAATAAGTTACCTTTCTCTGAGCCTTTAGTTTCCTCCTCCGTAAAATGGTGACAATAATAATGTATATGGAAAAGGCTTGTTGTCAGAATGAAGTGGGAATACGCATCTAGAGGTCTGACTCAGTTCCTGACACTGGTAGGTATTTGGTGGCAGTGGGAAACAGGATTGAAAAAGTGGTAGAGGAAAGCACGGTGACCAGTATACAGAAGACTGTGAACAAAGGTGAGCTTTCAAGGCCAGTTAGGAGACTTTGGCAGTAATACAAGTGAGAAATAATGACGTCCAAGACTACAGTGATGGCAATGGGCATGGAGAGGAAGGGACATATGCTCATTTCACATAAGTAGAATGGGTGGATGTGGCAGTGAGGGAGCTGCTAACCTTCATGGTTTTGACTATGATAATTGGATGGGTAATGGTTCTTTATGAATTAGGGAATAAGGGAAGGGGGGATTTAGAGTAACTTAAATATGAAATGTCGGTTAGACATCCAAGTGTGTATGAGATGTTCAGTAAGTATGTGATGGATACATAAGAGCAGAACTCACTGGAGAGGTCAGTCTCACAGATCCGGATTTGGAAATTATCAGCACATAGACTGATATTTTAGCTATGACATATTTCATAATGAGAGAATGGGGTGAGAAAAGAAGAGAGTCGAAGACAGATTCATGGGCCACAGTTTGGCAGCCTCATCCCCCAATGTTCAATACACTTTCTACTTTTCCAGAGAGGGATTTATGGAGTTCTTTAAGCCTTTTGTAAAATTTTTCTTTTGTGCAACTGAATTATGAGTTTTCCATGAAATGTACAGGTAACTAGCATTTCTATTATGTCTGTACTTTTCTTTTTTTTTTTACCAGATGGGAAGACAAAGGTGTAGGGAACTGTCACACGAGTGTATGTTCCTCGATTCTTTGTCTCGTCACAACAAAGATTTGGAGTGATGGACATTAAAGCCCCCTTGGCGTGTCACAGCTCTCAGGTCTTGGATAGACCGTGTTATAACTCTCAGGTCTCGAATGGACCGTGTTATAGCTCTTAGACAAATCAGTGTTACAGCTCAGTGTTACAGAACTATCATGAAATTGTCAAGGTCATCCAACAAGCACCAAACTTAGGCCTCCTTCTTGCCCACTGCCCATGTCTATTCCTTCTTATGGTCCTTTTTGAAATGGAGCTGTCTAGTCCTTTGAGTCTGGATATGGCATTGTGAATCACTCATGCCCTGATCTCCTCGTCTATGGTGACATGGGTTGTTATTTTGGGTTGCTTATATTGGGAGGGGAGGACAAAAGTTGGGAATGGGAGAGCTCTGTTTTTGAGCATGAATTGTCACTGTAGACAGAGGAAACAAAAAGAACTCTGTGGAAGCTGACGACACTGTACAGTTGGGAAGCAAAGAAAGAGGAATTGGAGAGAGTAGAGCTGAAAGAAGGAAATGTGTTGTTGGAGTAAAAAGACACTAAGGAAAATACTGTTCAAGGAACCCATCATGAGGTGAGGATCCCAGGTGGCAAGGGATGAAAGTAGAAGAGGTTGTGAGCACATGTGTCCATGGCAAGAGGCTTGTTTATTTCCCCTTCAGTTTATTCAGAGTTTGTTAATGAAAGTCTGGCAGCAGGAGATATGCAGTCCATTTAGGAATGACAAGGACCACTAGTCTCGGATTTACCCATGCTTCCCGAGGTGAGAACCCCCACTGCTAAATTATTTCAAGTGAACGCACCGGTTCAAGCAGGTATCTAGTTGTCTGGCTGGGCCAAGTCTCTGAGTTAATACTTCAGTCCATGACAGTGGAAGTAAAATCCTGAACTAGATTTCCATACTTGTCTAGTATAGACTCAGGCGAGAGCCCAGGATGAAGACTGAAGTCTCTCTTTGTTTAAAGAGGCAAGTGGTATTTCAAGGAGCTTCATTTCCATGACTGAGCAGCTGAAATGTGACTCTTGATCACACTGTGGGGCCGAGTGTGCTTTGTACTGGCTGGTTTCCGAGGGGAACCTGAACCTCTTTGGCACTAGCTTATATAAAACTCATGCCTTACTGCTCCAGTACTTTTTTCCATCATCCCCAGTGAATCAAGAAATCTCAACTCCCAGCAACAGGAGGTTAAATATGCTTTGATGGGACTGTTTGCTTGCTTGATTTCTCTCCTAATCTCAGTGCTGGGAGCAGGTGCCTGCTTGGCAGCTCTGGAGCTCTGGACCATCTCAGAGCAACTTCAGCCATGAGTCTCCAGCCCACAGCCTCTCCACAGGGTCTTTCTGCTTGGCAGACCTGCTATGGCCTGGTAAACAGGGCTCACTAGCTAGCATCTGCTCTCTGGAAACTATTCTGAAATCTCCCTTCAGGCCCCCCACTAACCTGCTGCAGACAAACAGGAGGCTTCTCCCAGAACCTATGTATAGGTAAGGGCCTTTGTTTGTAGAAAGAATCATTCAACTCCAAACCCCCAGATTCTGGAGCTCATATTCTATTCCTCAAATATCTTTTAACAATGCTTCTGTTGTTCACATAGTAAGCAATTTCTTTACCATGGCTTCAATGCTGATCAGATTAACACTTAGTGGCT
>SJYT01082019.1:11950-119613 GCA_006410635.1 Cephalophus harveyi | reverse complement strand
AATGGCTCTAAGTGCTAAAAATCTTATGATTCTCTCCCTATGTAATTCAAAAGTGAAAATATATTCTATTTTATAAACTTTGCATTTATGTAAAATAAATGTGGAAAGTCCAAAAATCTTTTGATTTTGACATAATGATCACCTTGCTTTCTAAATAGCAAATATAATATTATTCAAAATTTTTGTGGTAAATTTAAATTATCTGGCCTTGGCCCCAGGGTGCCTCTAAGAGGCTCAGAGGAGAGGCGCTGCTTCTGCAGAGGCCGCTCGAATGCTACCTGTAGACATTCCGTATTTCAAACCTGGCAACCTCCTTCCCCAGCTCACTTTAGAGACTGTTTCAAACAAATATCTCCTTGCAAGGTGCTGCAGACGGATCCCGGCGAGCCTATGGTGGTAGCCGTGGTTTAGTTGCTCAGTCGTGTCCGACTTTTGCGACCCCATGGACTGCAGCCCGCCAGGCTCCTCTGTCCATGGGATTCTCCAGGCAAGAATACTGGAGTGGGTTGCCATGCCCTCCTCTAGGGGCTCTTTCTGGCCTAGGGATTGAACACACCCCTCATGCATTTCAGGCAGATTCCTGCATTGCATGTGAGTCTGTGCTCTCACTCAAATTGTCTGTGTTTCTCTTCTGAAAGTACCAAGGAGATTTCTTCTGCATAGACCAGTCTGAGTCATCTGAGCTACCTGGTTCTCTCTGAATGCTTGATTAGAAAAATGAATCTGGTTAACCAAAGAAGAGGAGAATTCTGGCATTCTTAAATCTTCAAATTTACACCTTTCCTTGAAAGTGTGGCTTGACACCTAGCTGTTGTTTGGGGGAACTTCTACTTGAATTTTTACTTGGATACTTAATTTTCATGTAAAACAATTCTCTATTTCCTTTGTGTAAAGCTATTACTGAAGTGTAGGTGGTTTGGACTGAAAGAAAGGATGGATTTTTCTCAGTCTTGTAGTGTGGCAGAACAATCCATCATTAAATACAAAGATGGCCCAAGGGAGCCTCCTGAAGGATTAGCCCAAGGGGTATTCCTTGATTTGTTTTCTGTGTTGCTTTTTTTTTTTTTTTTTCATTTTAGTGGAGGTAGAAAGTATTGTTAATGGGAGGTGCACCTTTTCCCACGGGAGCACATGGACTTCACTGAACCGAGTAGAGAGATACAAAAGCCTCCAGCAGAAGGAAGCTGTAACTAAGAGCATTCTATTTATTGAACTTAACCTTAAAGCTTATTGTTGATCAGCTGTAAATAATGATAAACTTATTGGTATGCTTTCATCTCTGTAGGATTCAGAGAAACTGAACAGGGCTCACTGAAATGTGTATTCAGTTTCTAAACTGTTTTAAATACCTAGGGAGCTACTTGAAGTAGCCAGAGACTGATCTCATTACCCTGGCCTTGGGTTTATGTTTATGCAATGGGGACCTAGGGGGAATGTTTGGATGAATTCTTATTCTGGAGAAATACTTCAAACTATTTCACTGGTTATGGCTCAGTAGGGTTATTTCTACTTAAAGGACAGACATTTTATTTTTCAAAAGTGATCATCTCTGAAATACTACTATTTATATTAAATAATGCAATGTATATGTGGGACTGGTTTATAGAAACCCAAGCTGTAGTTTTGTAGCATGCAATCTTATGCTTATTGTCACTCTTGCAGCAAACATCCAACCGTAGACATTATTAGTGAATTTGATTTGTATTTTGGAAGGAAGAAACAAATTACTTCTCCATCTTCTAAACTGGTTCTTGAATCACAAATCTGGATGCATACTTCCACAAGTGCATACTACTTCCCTAAAAAGAATATCCTGTCATCGTGTGAGAGACATGATGGGAGAAATGGCCACTAACTTGCTGATAGGGCATGGAAAGATTAAGTGAAAGTCCCAGGTGTAGTGCCCCCTTTCCAACTAATTTGCACCTGGAAACCATGAATGTGAGCTGACAGGAAACAGGTTATTTTCTGATATAATCAAGTTAAGACAAAGTCATACAGGAATAAGCTGGTTCCTAAATCCATTAGCTGACATCCTTATAAGGAGAGGGAGCTTTGGAGACACAGAGACATAGAGACCAAAGGGAAGAAGACCATGAGCTGGCAGAGGCAGAGACTGGAGTGACGCAACTATAAGACAACTGGGAGGATGGCCGACAACCACCAGAAGGTAGAAAAGAATCGTGGAATAGATTCTTTTGTAGAACGGTCAGAGGGGGTCTGACTCAACGGACACCTTGATCTCAAACTTCTAGCCTCCTGAATGGCGAGAGAATAAATTTCTGGTGTTTTAAGCCCCAGCCTGTGGTAATCTGGAAATCATCACTGTTGTCATTGTTTAGTCACTAAAGTGAAAGTGAAGATCGCTCAGTCATGTCCAGCTCTTTGCAACTCCATAGGCCAGAATACTGGAGTGGGTAGCCTTTCCCTTCTCCAGGAGATCTTCCCAATCCAGGGATCGAACCTAGGTCTCCCACATTGCAAGCAGATTCTTTACCAGCTGAGCCACCAGGGAAGCCCAAGAATATCCCTTCTCCAGCGTATCTTCCCTACCCAGGAATTGAACTGGGGTCGCTTGCATTGCAGGTGGATTCTTTACCAACTGAGCTATGAGGGAAGCCCCTAAGTCATGTCCAACTCTTTTAAGACCCCATGAACTATAACCTGCCAGGCTTCCCTGTTCATAGGATTTTCAAGGCAAGAATACTGGAGTGGGTTGCCATTCCCTCCTCCAGGGGGATCTTCCCAACCTTGCGTTGGCAGGCGGGTTTTTTACCCACTGGGTCATCAGGGAAGCCCGCATCCCTAGGAAGCTTAACAATCCAGGGTTGCATAGATAGGATGTACATGGATGCGGTTAGGCTTTTCTGAACTCTAGACACCTCAGTGCCTCCCTATGAGTGCCTCTTCTCCCAGTTACTCTCACTATCTTCAGTAAAAATAAGTTATGGAAATCATTATCTTTGGGATTTATGGCCTTTTATGTTTTGCATGATAAGTTGCTTCAGTTGTGTCCAACTCTGTGCGACCCTATGGACTGTAGCCCGCCAGGTTTCTCTGTCCATCAGATTCTCCGGGCAAGAATACTGGAGTGGGTTGCTGTGCCCTCGTCCAGGGGATCTTCCCTCATTTTATGTTTTAGGGTGTTGTAATTATGGGGACGTAAGCAAGAGACTAGAATTTCAAGAGGAGAGCAGTATAAAAATCCCACAGATGTTGTCCAGAGGCAAAACTTGCTCTGCTGGGTAATCCACGCTGTGTAGAGAACATGTTCCTCCTCTCTGGTTTCCCCCACTGAGACTGTCTCAAAACAGAGCTGTAATGCGCACTTTCTAATCTCCGCTGGTAGCCTATGATACGATAATGATAATGATGATGATAAACACTTATTAAGCACTCACAGAGTGAGGGTTTACTTGTTCCAAACTCATAAAAGACCTGGTCCCCACTGTCAGTCATAGTACTGGCACAGTATGGGAGTTGGCACTTTATGGTCAGTTAATGCTTTGCGCTGATATGCTTGGACAATTGACCACAATCCTTCACACTTTCAAATTTCTTTCGTGAATTCTTCTGCTGTCTCAGTGCCTGCCTCCACCGCCCGCTCCCCCACCGCTCAGTGTGATTGGAGACCATAAAAAGAGATAGATTCTGGAAAATTTGGAATCACCATAATCATCAAAATACTTCGAGCCCATTTTTGTCACCAACTTACTGATCACCAATTTACTGATGAGAAAACTGAGGAGTGGGCATATTAAGTGACATTCCCAGGAGCAGTGGGCTGAATGGTGCCCTTTCCTTCAAATTCATGTCTACCTGGAACCTGTGAATGTGACCTTATTTGGAAATAGAATGTTTGCATGAGCACCAGCTGGTGATAGTCTCAGACCCACATAACTTAGAGTTGGAAAGGACCACAAGATAGTATAGGGTCTCCACGCTATCATCGTTTCCATTTTACAGATGAAATAATTGAAGACAATTTCAGTGATCTGATAAAGTTAATCTATTTAGTTAGTAGCGGATAATATCCAACATTTTTGAGTGTTTTGTATGTGTCAGGGATTGTGCTAATTATTTTATGGGCACAACCTCTTTTAATTTACATAATAATCTTATGAACTATCTAATTTTAAAGAAGAGAAAACCAAGACACAGAAAGATTAAGTAATTTGACCAGGGCAGTACTGCTAGTAAGTATCAGAATCAAGTATTTGCATATACATGGTGTGACTCCAGAAAGTCTGATTCTAGACCCTACGCATTTAATCATCATGTTATATTGTTTAAAGGTCAGAGTGAGAATCAGGTCCTCTTGCCTTGGTGGTTAGAGAAGTGGTTTCCAACAATTGTACAGGGTCTATGACTGTATAGGTGTCAAGCATTCTCTGTAGACTTAAAAATGCGATCATCTAATATTTTAAGTTAATATTGATTTTGGAGAGGGAAATGGCAACCCACTCCAGTGTTCTTGCCTGGAGAATCCCAGGGACGTGGGAGCCTGGTGGGCTGCCGTCTATGGGGTCGCACAGAGTCGGACACGACTGAAGCGACTTAGCAGCAGCAGCAGCAGCAGCAATATTGATTTTGCTTGGATATACTGTACATTCATTTAAAAGCATTATTGAATTAAGAGTGGCTTCTTGTCATGATTCATTTTATTAATTCAGTGACAGTTAAAAAAGAACAATCCTCTTTTGGGGGGAGTCTGAAATATTTTGGTCTGAGAAGGCATCCTTATATTCATAAAGAAGATTGTGAACCATGGTATAGTAGAAAGAAAGCTCAGTTTGGAGTCAGGTGGACCTGGGTTTGAGTCTTCCTTCTGTTTACTGAGTGACCTTGGGCGAGTCCCTTAACTATTAACTTCAGTTTTCTCATCTGTAAAATGTTATTCTATACTTTATCTCAGAATGTTGTTGGGAGCCTCAGGTGCAGCAGTATATGTGAAAGTCTTTTATAAAAACTAGAGTTCTGTAGGTATCTAAGGCAGCCATTATTATTCCTCTGTGATACTCAAGGGATCAAATTTGGTCCTGGATACTTCCTTACATTCACTTTCCTGTGGTCTTTGGTATACCTTTTAACTAAAAACAAAACAAAAAACTTCTGTCAATATTGCAATGCTAAGGAACAGGTCACTTTCCAATAAAATAACATCTACCCCTAGCATGAGCTTACTCCACTTTCTAGTCATGCCTGGAATAGCATCCTTTGTGAGATGAAAATTTTACGTGGCAGAGAGGAAAAGAAGATGGCATTCCAGCTCTACTGTGGGGTTGATTTCATCCTTCCTCTTTGAGTAGGTCAAAGTTTTTACATCATTTTTTTTTTTTCTAGGCTGGGAACTAGGGTTGGAAGAGTGGAGTTCAGCTAAAGAGAAGGGGAATGATTTCTGTCTCTTCCTCCCATGTCTCTCCTTTCCTAGCTTTCTAATCTATTTGGGGGGGGGCAGTATTTATTGAAGCATAATTCCAAAAGAACGGACCAGATCCATATCTGGCTTTTCTGAGTGGCATGAAAACTTTTCTCAGGTCTATTGAGTATAGATATCATTGTGAAGTGGCTAGCCAAGGGCCACTGGTGAATCCAAGGGCCCTGTTGAAGCTGTGTGTGGATGAGAGCAGGAACTTCAGTTACAGCCATGAAATTGTTTTAGTGTTACTTTGTCACTGCTGCGACTTGGCCATTTCCCCTTTGAGCCTAGTCATCTGTAACAGCTGCGACGCTCCTAAGGCTTAGCATGAGAATGTTTGCTCAGCTTCTGGAGCTGGAGCTGTGCTGCCACCGCCTGGAATGGAAGGGGATTTCAACAGCAATTCTTAGCTCACTCCCAGCAGCCAGTCAACTGCAGACAGAACGTTCAATCTGCTCAGCTTCTTGATTCTTTAGGAGTTGCCTGACTATGGAATGGGGTTTGGTTTCTAAACTACGGAATGTAACTTACAAGGTTGGAAGTAATGAATTTTTAAACAGGCTTCTTATACGCTTCACCAGCCACAGCTATCCATTATGATTGATGAAACAGTACATGAGTAACCTAGGTCTGACCAGTGCTAGGGCATAATTAATTTTGTGGCCCAATTGCACTTCCACTCTTTGTTAACCTCTTCTCTGAGGACATACAGGTATCAAGAGAGCCTGAGCACCTCCCCGTCAGTTACACGAGGAGCCCACAGTCAGTGCTTTACAAGACCTGGGAAGGATGGAAAGTTGGTTGGCTGTCTTATCAGCAACCTTTATTGAAAACCCTGTCACTTATGTCCTTGGTTCCATCTATACTGCAGTTTGGGTGCCACCATAGTCCATCCTCATGACAGGCTTCAGTTGTGGCTCTTGGCAGAAGATGAACTTAAGTGCTTGATCTGCTACATTCTTTGTTGTCAAGGAGAGAGGAGGGGTTACTTCATCATTGATAAGTAAAACCTGTGCAAGATGGGGAGGTCTTATAGAAAGGTCTTATAGAACTCCTCTGGAGTTCAGAGGACTCTTTTCAGTCCCCTGAACCTTGCAGTTGGTCCACATGTCAGGCCTAAAGCAATCGTGTGGGTAGTAGCAAGCGAGCTATCATTTGCTGGATCCACTCTCAAAGTCAGACTTGCTTTATGGTCACATGGAAGAGGTTGTATTGGTCATCTGGCTGTTTTTAGACACATTTAACTTTCATTATGTCAAGGAAGGGCTTAAAGAAAAATGTCATAGGCTTAGAACACACCATACTTTTGGTGCAGTCATGAGATCTGAAAGTGGTGGAAATTATGGGAGTACACAGGAGAGTTCCAGGATCTTCTGTCCCCAAGAGTGTGCAAAACATAGCAATACGTGGTTTTACAGATATACTGTCAGGATTCCCAGAATTAATCATTTTCATTTCTACCAGTAGGTCTTATATTAGCCTCTGGCTCCTGGTCTTTTCTTTAGACTGTGTAACCTTTTGACAAAGTTCTTAACTGCTTTTGCTGAAACTTTCCTGGTCTAATCGCTAGCAAATATCTTGAAGAAAATCAGGTTTGCTCAACAGGCCATCTCTTTTAGATCTCATATTAAATGTTACTTTTACAGAGAGGCCTTTCCTGACCTTCTGTTTTAAAATTAGTTTCCTCAGCCTCCCGTTTGGTACAATCAGAAAACATTCTCTAGAGTCAGGCATTCAGTCCTTGGTTCCATGGCTTTGTCCGCCACTCGCTGTGTTACCGAAGGCAAGTTACTTGGCTTCTCTGCGTCTCAGTTTCCTAGTAAAATAGGCATAATAATAGTACATACTTCATAGGGTTGTTGTGAAGATTAGTTATAGTACATAAAGCATTTAGAACAGTGCCTGGCTATCATCATCATCATCATCATCCCCACTACAATTTCAGTCCACGTGTGTGTCTTTCATATCACTTATTATAACTTTAAATTGTTGTAGGTGTTGGTCTTTTTTTTTTTTTTTTTTTTTGTTTCTTTCTTCCACTATTCTGAAAGTTATATGAGGGCAGAAACCACATTTGTATTTGCTTTTTCATTCTCCTTTTCTCAGTGCCCAGCACAAAGTAGGAGCTCAAGAAATACTGGACTAGTAAATTAATGATAATTGAGTAAGCTCCAGGGGTTGGTGATGGACAGGGAGGCCCGGCGTGCTGCGATTCATGGGTCGCAAAGAGTCAGACACGACTGAACGACTGAACTGAGCTGAACTGAAGGAATATTTTTAAATAATTCAAGTATCTCTTTCCTCCAAGCTCTTATTATCATAAAATCTCTCTGTAATAAGATTCCCAGATCTCAATCAATGGAACACTATATTTCAAGGAACATTTGCTACAAACAAAAATGCCAAGGCAAGACGCTCCAGTCTTCTTTGTCAATCTCTTTCTTTTCATTATTGCCTTTGCCTTTTCCAGCTATTTACAACTAGATCTACTATTGAGACCCATTTCTAGGTCCAGACCCAGAGCCTATGTCAATCATCCGAACTATAACTAAGGCTAAGTGATTGAGGGTGTGGGGATTTTGAAGGTACACACAATGAAATAATTTGAATGTACTGTGAAAATTGTAAAGACTCCTTTACCCTAGCATGATGTGTATTAGCGATGTGCCCTAGATGACTATGTAGCCTCCAAGTCCTAGATCCTACTCACCGTACCCTCTGTCACAGTCAGATGTCTTGGAACCAACTAAAGACTCCACCTGTGCTTTTCACCTGGAATCATCGACTGCTGGATGTATCCTGTCCTCTTCTTCCCTGAAATATTTTGGGCCTTCATAAATTCCTTGCAAACAGTGCCTTGGATTGTTTCTACCGTTGCTGCTACCAGCCACCTCTGCCTTGCAGTGCCTCCGGTCTCAGCGTAGCCGCCCATTCTCAGCCGGGATCCTGAACTCACTGGGGTTACACGGCCTTGGTCGGTGTTGTATTGGAATCTGGCTTGTGTAAGAATCATGGAGTGCATGTGTGCTGAGTCGGTTCAGTCGTGTCAAGACTCTTTGTGACCCTATGGATTGTAGCCCACCAGGCTCCTCTGTCCATGGGATTCTCCAGGCAGGAATACCGGATTGGGTTGCGATGCCCTCCTCCAGGGGATCTTCCCGACCCACAGATCAAACCCATGTCTCTTTTGTCTCCTGCATTGGCAAACTGATTCTTCATCACTAGCACCACCTGGGAAGCCCAAATGTGGGTAAACTAGAGGAAGGAAGACAAAGCTAACCTGATTTATTTTCAAGTGAACCATGAATCATGTAAATGAGACTTAGTTGCTACCTCTTTCAAAAGCCTTTGATGATCCCACTGGCCTCCATTATAAGATTTCTAATTCTTCATGCTAGCAATCAAGGCCCTGCACAGTAGCCTCTGCCTAACTTTCTAACCTTAATTCCCATTACTCCACTACATAAAATTTCCAGATCCTTGAGGGCAGAGGCTTTATCTTCTTTACTAGTAGCCTGGCACTCTGTATCTGGCACATCGTGGTGCTCAGTAGATATAACAGCTAAAAATCATTGAGCTCTTTACTCTGGGCTACGCATGTAAAACATGAACCATTTTACAGCTGTCACCTCACTTTACAAGCATCATCTCCTGTAATCCTGCCAATTAAGGAAATAGATACTACACTAATTTGCCAAATGTCACCCAGCTAGGGAAATGGTACAACGAGGATTTGAATCCAGATCTGTTTATCCCCAGAGCTTGTGCCATTAATAACTACACCTTTTTACTTCAATGGTGTCTGTATAATAAATATTTGAGCCAAACTATACTCTTGTTTGGGCTTTCCTGGTGGCTCAGACATTAAAGAATCTGCCTGCTAATGGAGGATACCCAGGTTTGAGCCCTGGGTTGGGAAGATCCCCTGGAGAAGGGAATGGCAACCCACTTCAGGATTCGTGCCTGGAAAATTCCGTGGATAGAGGAGCCTGGCAGGCACATAGGGTCTCAAAGAGTTGGATATGGCTCAGCAACTAACACTTTCACTCCTTTTCATACTCTTGTTTTGCAAACACGACCAACTTACTGCAGCTTATGCACATTTTCCCTCAACTGAAAGACTTCCCCCACAGTTTCTAGGTCTTTAGCTGCTCCTTGGGACTTAGGTTATTTCAATGCTGAGTACTTATGTTTGGATACCTGATAAATGCTTCCTTCTATTTGTAGTTCTACCTTATGATTCTCATAGTTAGACCCTAAGCCCTTGGAGGGGAGGATTCACATCTTACACTGTTAAGTATTCTCAGCCTTAAGCATCAAGTATGGGAACTTAGATCAACTAAGTAATATTTACTATTGGTGACAGCTTAAATGGGGATGAAAAAACAAACTGAAGTAAGGGTCATGATTAATTATAGTTGGCAAGAGATCTATATTACATAAGGATGTATTAAAACATTAAAGTCCTTTCATGTGCAAATATTAGTCACTAGGATGAGAAAATGAAGGGACAGGGAAGAAATAGTTAGTCATCATCATAACCATCATCCTTACAAGTAAATCTGCTTCAGAGGTTGAATTATCCTGTTATGCCTTTCTTAGACCAATTTATGTCTATCTTAGACCAACCTATGGCAACTTTCAGAAATCAGAAATTAGTTGCTTAGGTTGGACATAAGTATTTTTGCATTTGTGGAGTAATTTACATTTATAAAAATGCTTTAAAATAATTATGTTCATAGCAGATCAAACAAGCCTGAACAGGAAACCTGGGAAGGCCTTCAAAGACTACCTGATGACTGGGGACTGCCTATGGTAGGAAGTCTTTGGTTAAACTCCATGTAGATCTCTTTTTCTCAAGAGAGGATCAGATTTCATTGATCTCCATGTTCCAAAGCTGTTCATGAACCCTGCTGTTCTGGATGTGTGACAGCTATTTATTTCTCATGGTAAAGGGAACTAAATTAAGCATCTTTATTTTACTCTCCTTGGCTAGACAAATGTAATGCTATATTGGAGCAGGTTAATGGTTCACTAAGTAATATTCAGAACCATGAGTTATAAAAGGAGAGAGGCTCATGTGTGAATCTTTAATGTGTAAGAAAATATATGAAATTCAAAGTTGGGAATTTTCTTCTGACTTTGGTAAGAGACTACCTCTGCTGGGGTTTTAAACTGGTGATTTCACAAACTATGAGATCAAGTATGTCACTCCATTAAAAAATAGATACATACATATATATATATACATATTTTATATATATATATAAATACATGTAAAGTCATGTCATTATATATAATTCTCTTTACATTAGGAGAAAAGGTCTGTGGAAGACGTCTCCATATACATTAACACTGAAGAGAGAGACTATCTAAAATTTTCTTCCCCCAGATAGCCCTGATCTCTGCTATGGAGCATGGAATTTGATTACCTTGCTAGTGTTCACTTACACTGCATGACTAACAAAATTATTAATATCTATAAAACTATTCAAGTCTTTAAAGATGCAGTTGCTAGGCTTCTCAATGGTCTCTCGCAGCAGCAAATTCTAAGCTGATAAGAAGTTGCACGCCGATTTTAATTTTAAATGTATTTTCCATTAATTTAATTGAAGCCGTTCTTGCTTTTCTGCAATGGCACCAAGAATCAGAAGGTCATTCCTGTCTCTCCCACCACACCTCCATGGATGGAAGAAATCAGACCTGGATTTTCTCACTTGTCATCTTCAGGCTGAGCCTGTCTTTTTCACTTTAAGGTTTCTTTCTGAATGACCCTGCTCTTGACCCAGGGCATGCAATCTGAGAGCTGTATGGGGGCGGAGTGTGGGGAGGATGTTCTGGAGCTCAGCAAATGGATTCCAGGAGTAAAATGACTTACCAGCCCCCTTGTGATTGTTGCCAAACGCCTTCCTGTTTTCAAAAGTGTTTGGCCCCTGGCTCTTTTGTTTTGCTGTGCTAGGAGACTGCAGTTCCTTATGATGCCTGGTTTTGCTAGGGACCAAAATCTGCTGTTTCAAGGAAATGCAGCTGTTTGCTTTGGTGGGTGACTTGAGAGAGGGAATGTTTCCACCCTCCCTCCCCAACCTCCTTGTTACCCCACCCCAACTTGAACTCCACTGGCTGGCTCATCATCTTGCAAAGCATTGATTTTAGAAACTCACTATTTGCTTTTGATTGTTTGGCTGGGGTTGCAATGAAGTCATTGATAGATCTCATTTTGAGCTATCATCCTGTCCACTTTTTTTGGTCAGCCTTCCAGAACTGATTGCCTCTTTGCCCAAATGAAACTGCACAGCCAGACGGCAAGGCTTTCTCAAGTTCCATTGTTTGCTAGGGCAGAAAACGCACGGAGCTGCCTGGGCCTCAAGCTAGGCCAGCTCCGCTCCAAGACTGTTGGTTCTCTTAGCAGCCTGTCATTAGGCACACGGTTTAAGTTGATCACTGCTGCCTAGGCGGCTGTCCCTGCGTGGGTACTTCATGGCACTGATGCCACTGCATTTTGTGATCTTTGCTGAAAGGGACCAGCGCAGCTCAGCCCAGCTGATGTCTTCTGTGATACAGGACACCATCTTTCTCTACCCCTCCCAGCTTTTGGAAGAAAGGTCATTGGTTCTGTCTCACCGTCCTGGACCCAGCTGCAGGCAATAGACACAAATTAATATGAGTTCCCTCCCCAAGTCCAGTGCATCAGTATGCAAACTCTTGGGCCCCATATGGGGATGCTTTCCAGGCTGGTAAGTGAATAATTTCTCTGTTGCTAAAATGATTTTTCTGTCACTTCTGCTCTATCTGTCCCCTTTGTGGTGCTCTCTCTGCTTCCTACCGGGATCTCCATCTTTCAGCTTACTCTCCACTGCCCCAGGGCTTGTCAACCTGAGCAGATATTGTGCATTGCACTGTTAGTGGAATACGTGACATGCCTTTGGTACTTACATTGCTAGCCCAGGTAATGTAACTGCAGTTGTCAAACCAGAAGTTCTTCACGTTTATTAGTTGTCTTTCTTTCCTTCTTAAGTTGACATTAAACCAACTAGTAAGTTTTCTAGTTCCATGACAAATTAGTCAGTGGAGCAGCTGGAACTCTCAGGGAGCTACACAAGGCTTCTTCTGATTTCTGGGAGAAGTTTTGGAGGAACCAAGAACAACCCCAGGCTCAGCCTGGTCACCTAGGACTAAAGAATGTACAGCAGGTCAGGGGTCTTCATTGAAATAATCTTTTGCCCAAGATAACTAGAGAAACCGAGGAAGCTGGCTCATCAGATTTTTTGTACTCCTCTTTTTACCAGCTCTTTGGCTATTACTATTTATTTGAACTTAAAGCAAAAGGCTTTTCCTAGCACGGAGTTCACACATCTACCCCAGCTCCATCACCATCTATCTCCAAGTCTTCAAGATCTGATTTGCTTTTTTTCCAGTCCTCTGGACATCTCCAAAAAGAACCCAGCTTTCTATAAAACCAGGCAACCAGATAGATTTTTTTTTTTATTTTGGAAAGCTGGTCTTCAAAATCTATCCTGTAAGGCTGATAGTTTTGTCAGGGGTCCTTTAGCACTCACCGACCATTCTTTTCAGTGATATTTCTGCTTCCTTTCATGCTCCACTTGACACACTCGAGAAATAGCAGAAGAGCTTTTGAGAGAAGTCTAGGCCGTGAGTCAAAAGCCAAAGCCTGCATCTGGAGCTTTAATCTAGGGAGTTACACATTGTATAGGGATTCCTAGGATCGATCTACTGGGTTGCAGTACTAAAATGTGGGAGTAGTAGTGAAAAAAATTGGTTTGGCCTAATAGAAAGCATCCCCAGTCTGTACATTTTCGATTATCTCCTCTTTTTAGTATTCAGTTCATATTTCAATTGGTTTTTGAGGTCTCTTACTTAGTGATGTTTTTTTTTCCCCCAAGTTGTCAAGAAAGCACTTCCTCTGGTGGTGGGGGGTGTGTGTGGAATATCACTCTCACCCTCCTCCTTGGGGTGAGAGAATTAGTGGTGGGAAGAAGGCTGGGCAGGATCTGACCAGAATGCCTTTGAAGGGAGGCCTTTCTGTTTTCAAAAGTGCTAGTGGGGAACAATAACAGTTGGTATGAGTTTGCACCTAGGAAAATAGCGTTTGGGACCTACTTGGAGAGAATTCACATGAAAAGGTTCAGGAAATAATGCTGTGAGCCCAAATGGTGCTGTCAAAACATTACAGGTAGTCACTGCAGGGTAGTACAGAAGGTGTTAGAGAGTAATGTCATTTATTGAAATGTATCCGCTGATTTAGCTTTTGCTAATTAAATGGTCCCCACGATGTGTGTTTATGTAAGGACCAGTTGTGAGTTTTCTAGCAGCAGGAGTTTGGCCCTGTAGGAAGTGCCATTCCTAATGAGAGGGGATAAGCATGGAAGGGACTTGGGCATAATCTGTTCAGTTATGCTGGCCTCATCAAAATGGGAAGACTTGGAGTGATTAATAGATTTCTGTCTCTTTTTCACTACTGTCCCCTAACTCTCTTGTGTTTCTTGGAAAAGGCAAGCATCAGGGTCATGATGAACAGTTTTAGCACTTAAAGAACACTTTCTCTGTCTGCTCTTTGTTTTTCCTGCTACAACTCCCTGGCTGTCACTATTATCCTTTGTCACAAAAAAAAGGGGGATTGGGAGGAAGAGAGAGGAAAAAGTACAAAGGATTCAAAGACTTTTCTTGGCCCCCTTCTCTTGTCTTTCTGGTATTTCAGAAGGGTCATAAATAGCATCCAGGATGCCGGAAATGCACCCCACCCATGCCCAGTAGGCATACATTCCTTGCTGCTCCTCTTAAGGCCTTTCCTTATGATGCCTGGGAGTGTGTGTGTCTGTTTACATGTGTGTGTGTGGGTGCTGGTTCACTAGAAGTTGTCAATCACTTTGGGCAGAAGGGACAGAATTTCAGGAAGCTATAGCTAGCTGTATGTAATTCTATAGCTTATAGAATTACACACTGCTCTTAAATTAATCAACTGAATTTAAAACATCACAAGGGCAAGACCATCTTAAGAAAAAAAAAGTTCTCAGTCCCTAACACAGTGCTGGGCACACAGCCAACACTAGTTGATTTCACAAGGGAAGTGGTTGAGTTGTGTGTAATGAGGTCATCTTAGAACATCGGTGAGCAGCTCTGCAAGTCTGCTTCCACATCTGCAAAGTCGTTTTGCCTCCCAGGGCTACTGTAAAGATGAAATAAGACAATGACTTTATCAAGGACACTGTGCAGTTTTGTGCTGTTATTTCCATTTTCATTCTTTCATTCTCTCTATTCTAGGCATTGTAACCTAAGTGAGAAGATTATCTGTGCAGGCTGTAAAAGTTTGACTTTGGCAATTTTTTTTTTTAAACAAGTTTTTCTTTCCAAGAGAACCTCATCGGGTCAAATTGGTTGAATAGAATGGAATACCCATGAGACGCAACGAAAGCCAAGCTAGAAGATGATCCAGTTTTCTGCAGCAGGGCACTGGGGGCTAGGGGAAAAAGAGTGAGAATGAAGTTATTTGAAGGCTGATCTCTTTGGAGCTTGAAGCAAACATTTAAAAAACACATCTCAGAAAGATCCTTCAAACTTGTCAGTGCTACAGTCCTCATATACTAGTATTTTAGTTTCTACCATCAATTTTAACCTTTAAACCTTTTTACCTTATCCTTGTCGATGTTGAAACACCAAGAATTGTCCTCATATATCAGATTAATTTAAATATAAGGCTTTCCTCACTTTATTCTCCCATTGCCGTTCAGCATTATTTCAGTAGCATGACTGAAATCTTAAAGATTAATAAAAAACCTCCTTACCATTTTGATTCTTGCCTCAGTGACCAAAAGAGCTACCATGGCCCAGAGAGCTGGCTTCCTCGGCATAGCAATGGCCCAGAGCACTTGCCCTGGGCTGCACAGAAATGTAGCTGATACCCAGGGGAGCCTAGTGTTTTTCAGCAACAGTTGGATCAAAAATACTGAGGACAGTCGCTAGATGTCCCTCTTGTGTCTCTAAAGAGGCTGAAGAGGCGTGGCTCACTTCAGGATTGAAGTAAAGGGAACCTAAGACAGAGAACTTTTTTTGTTTTCATTATCTACACCCAGAACTGTTTTTATTCAATTAATAAATTCCTGATCGTGAAGGTGTTTTCGGCTACTCACTCAGTAGCATTGTTGGAATACGATGATCAAGTGTGTTTATTAGCAAACATTGTTGGAGTATAATGATAACGTGCGTCTATTAGCAAAAAAAAAAAAAACAAAAAACATTCTGAGAGCAAACGTCGGCGGCTGTATTACGGCTATCTGTAGAAGTAGACTAGGGGGATGCAAGAATTATTTTTTGGAGGGGAGGTGTCACTATCACTTTGAGCTTGCGGATGATGAGAAGGAAGGAAAGCAGAGGCACACGGCCCAGCCTCCCTGGCTCCTGGTTTTCATAAAAGCGGTTTAGTATAGCTGGGAATACTTCGGGTGCTCTACTTGGAAAGGCGGGGAGCATTGAGTGTGAACAGTGAGCAGGACCCAGGGAACCCCGTGTGATCTCTGTAGCGAAGCGAGCACATTTGTCTTTGCAAATGCAGAACATGTCTTTACAATGTGATTGCAATTACAAAGGTAATGACATTGTACATGGATTGAATTCTCTTATTTATCTTTTAAAGACAACAGACTATAGACATTCTATTAGCATTCCCCAAGGTAAGAGATCCTCAGCCCTCTTATCTTGTTGTGTGCGTCTTTTCAGATGCCACGGCAATGATAATCATTTTACCTGAGTAATTCTTCCATTTCTTGTTACCTGGGGGATTGTTAATAGCCGAGACTACTTCTCAGACTCTTTGCTCCCGCTCAGTCAAGCCATGGAGGCGCCAGTTTACTTTTATTGATCAGTGGGTTCCTGACAGCCTTCGCCACAAGGAAGCAGCATCATCCTTTTTTGACTTAAAGGAGAACAGATCGCCTTAAAGTTTACAGCTAAAGCTTCTAAGCATAGCATGCAAACATTTTAGCATGCTGCTAATTGTTCTGTTTAAATAGTCCAAGCAATATTTTAGAACGCTGCCAAACGCCGAACTCATATCCCGTGATCAGATAGCAACCCATTTCAAATGCCTTTTAGGCCGTTTTAATTAGACCAAGATGCACTTCATTCCCACTCGCTGACATCAAAGGTAAATAACTGCGATAAATCAAATGGAGCCCTTCTTTGCTGAGCCTGTGCGGTGCATCCGCGTTGCCTGCCATGTTGTCACTCTCTCCGGCAGGCAGGGTCTGCAGAAAAGCAGGCGGGCCACGCGGCTCCCTCGAGTCACAACTCTGTGGTTCACCTGCACCTCTAAATGACCAAATTACATGATACTCATTGCAGATGCTTCGATTTTCTCCTAGATGTTCTGGGCTGAATTGCATCCTAATAAGAGAGAGTGAAACGACCCCCACGCGGAAAGCCGATCAAGCTCTCTGCGCCCTCCCCTTGGCCTCAGATGCATGTTGGGGCGGGGGGCGGTCTCAAACTCAATCCCAGAATAATTCCTTTCTGAGGGAGAAAGCTGTCTTCTTCTTCCTCCTGCCAAAGTAAAGGCCGCTAAACTAGCTCCTCTTGGGAAAAGAAATATTTTTAAAAAGCAGCTAGGCTGTTCTCTGCAAAAACATGGCAGTTTTAAGAAAACCTATTATGTGTTCAAATGCCTTTTCCCCTTGTTTAATGTTTTTTAAAGGGCAAAAGCGAGTCTCATTTTAAGCACACAGGCTCGGGCCAGTGTCTCTGGCTTAATTATGAATTTGCTCACCCAAGACTCCCAAATATCCAAGACGATTCACTCAGAAGGGTGATGCACTCTTTCAAGAATTGTGAATTCAGAAGCCAGCCCTGCTCCACCCCCAATCTATGGTGAAAAAAACAAAACATCTCAACTTGTTCAGAGAAGTACTTCTGATTCTTCCAGCCCGTGACCTTAATTAAGAGAATCAGGACGGGGCAGGGAGGAGTCCCCCTCTGTCCCCAGGGCGCCTTCAGTCCAGAAGGGAAGCCGAGTTTGATATCAACCCCGGTCACGCCGGCCTCCCGCTTCTCAGCACCGGCACACGCCTGCCATCGTCGCCACCACCGCCAGGGAGAAGCTGGCAGCCCCCTGGGACTGAGGCACTGCAGGAAAGCTGGGGCGCCCCGCACATCCGCGCCGGCTCCAGCTGCCGGCGACCAGCGTAGACTGCGCACCAGCTCCGCAGCTCCCGCTGGGCTCGCGGCTCAGCTTGGCGCGGGGCGGCGGCGTCCGCCCACCTGCTCTTCTCAAATGTATAGTTTATTTATAGGGAGCTAAATTCTCCAATGGGGTTGGGTGAGGGGCAACGAAATGTGTCCAGCCCCCTGGGTGGCTCAGTCCCTCCACCACAGTTCCCATTTTATTAACAGACAACAGACAAGAGCGAACCGAACCGGGTCAGGGACCCTCCTTGCGCCGGGGGTGGGGGTGGAGGCTCGCAGGTCTGCTCGGGAAGGAGGGTGGGGGTGACGGTCCAGGAGGATGGCTGCCGCGGCTCTTAGCTGAAGAGTCACTGGCCAAGAGCCGGATGAATGACCACGTCTGGGGCGCTTTCTCCTTCCCTTTCTTCCTTCCACTACCCGAGAAGAAGAAAGAGAAACCGACAGACCAAACCTCGGGCGAAGATAAAAAGAGGGCGGGAGGAAGGGAGAGAAAGAATATGAATATGAATGTTATATTCAAAATATGAAGATATGTGAGGGAGATAAAAACACCGAGAGAATAAAATCCTCATCTCTCCTGCAATCTCTACAAACGCGAGAGGCGCGCAGTTCCTGGGGAGGCTCAGCTGCAGCTCCAGCACACCCCTCGACTTGCTCCACCCTGCCTTCTAGCCCGTTCTGGGCCTGACTGGCCTCCCAGGCTTTGCCTTGGCTCGGCGGGCCGGGGTACCACTTGGTCCCGCCAGTGTGTAAGTTTCCGGGTGGCCCCGCCCCCTCCCGCGCATTGGCCCCGCCCCAAGGCGGGGGCCCGCTGGGCTGAGCGCTGATTGGCCAGTGCCTGGCGTAGCCTGTCTCAGCAGCTCCGGCTCTCTCCTGCTCTCTCCAGACTCCACCGCCAGTAGTTTGCGGCATCGGCAGGAGCAGCAGCAGCAGTAGCGGCGGCGGCAGGCACAGAGAGGAGACTGACGAGCGGACGCAGACGGCAGCACGGCTCCCGCGCACCATCCCTTGCTTGCCTGGGGGGCACTGGCACCCGCGTCCCTAGCCCGGCGCGGGCCCTTGGCGCGTTGCGCTCCGCGGCATTCCGGCTGAGCGGATTCATCCGAGATCCGAAACCTCCCACCCCTGCTCTCTCACACTCCCCACTCACACTCCTCGCACCATACACTCACTCTTCCTTTCTCTCACACATTCACCCACAGCCCAAGACAGAAGGAGAAAGCGAGATAGACCTCCCATGCCCGCGAGCGCCGGGGAGGGTGTGAGCCCAACGCAGCGCGGCCAGCGCCTCTCCTGGAGGATGGAATCAAGAAGCTCCCGCAAGTAAACTTTGGCGGCGACAGAACCGTCGACCGAGGCAGCTGCTGAGGCGGACCCCAGCGACATGCGATTGAGCTAGAAGGGCTTCCTCCCCTGGCAGCGGCGGCCCTCGGAGCGACGCCCCAGTCCAGACCGAGGGAGGAGGAGAAGCCCCTGGTACCAGCGGCGGCGGCCCCGCCTCTCCTGGCCGGTACAGTTGTTGCTTTCGCTCCCCTCCTCCCCACCCCGCCACCCCGCCCCCCGGCCATTGGAAAGCCTGGACTTTTATTTTCTTGGACAAATTTCCGTCGGCTGGTTTTCACAGACTTGACGTGGAGCCTCGGGCTGCATTAGTAACTTTAATTTCTGAGACGCAGAAGTCCGCAGTCCAGCTGCTCAGCGGGGGTGACTCCGTGTCCACCTCCCATCCTGGACACACGCGCCCCTCAAGCCTTCTGAAGCCAACCACACAGTGCAAGGGAGCAAGCTCTCGTCTCGGCAGCCTCTATCCCCTCCCCCGTCTTCTGCGGGCTGGAGGACTGCCATCCCGCTCAGCCTGATACTCTGACGGCTGCGGCGCTTGACAGCAACTCAAACTCCCTTCTGCGACCCCCCTTTCTCCCCAACAGGCCTCGAAAAGGCCAGCGTGGCCCCCCAGGATCCCGGAGGGCGCGTTCCAGGCGGGTCCTGTCTCTGCAGTGAGCCAGGGGCACCGGGGGTAGATCCTTGCGCATGCCAGGTGCACAGACAGCGTGCTCACCAGCCCCAGTGCCGGTGTGCCGCGGCGGGTCGGGCAGTGCCTGAGAGGCTGTACCCGCACTGCACTCCCCCTTTTCGCCCCCAGTGCGGTCCGGACTCAGCAGAGCGTCCATCCGGCTTCTCAGACGCGGTTCCACCCGCAGCCCTGCGCCGCTTCGGCCAGTCGCGCCGGGCTAACTTTGAAGGGGGAAAACTGAATAGCCGGGCTGGAGGGAGGGGGCTCGGGGCCGCACGGCGCTCCCTCGGCCCCTCGGAGCCCCCGGGCCCCGCGAGAGCCCCCGCCGGGTCCGCCACAACTTCAACATTGGAGCCGGCGCGGGTTTCCCCCCCGCGCCGCCGGGCCGCCCTGGGCGGGACTCCTCCCGCGGCCTCCGGGGCCCCGGGGCGCGCGCAACAGGCGTCCCGAGTCAGCGGGAAGCTGGAGCGCCGGCGGCGTCGGTCTCGGAGGGGTGTGGAGAGGCGAGGCCAGAAAGAGCCCCGCGCAGCCATGGAGTCACTCCTGCTGCCGGTGCTGCTGCTGCTGGCTGTGCTATGGACACAGGCGGCCGCCCTCATTAACCTCAAGTATTCGGTAGAAGAGGAACAGCGCGCCGGGACGGTGATCGCCAACGTGGCCAAGGACGCGCGCGAGGCGGGCTTCGCACTGGACCCACGGCAGGCCTCTGCCTTCCGAGTGGTGTCCAACTCGGCCCCGCACTTGGTGGACATCAACCCCAGCTCGGGCTTGTTGGTCACCAAGCAGAAGATCGACCGTGACGTGCTCTGCCGCCAGAGCCCCAAGTGCATCATCTCGCTCGAGGTCATGTCCAGCTCCATGGAGATTTGCGTGATTAAGGTGGAGATCAAGGACCTTAATGACAACGCTCCCAGCTTCCCGGCGGCACAGATTGAATTGGAGATCTCGGAGGCGGCCAGTCCGGGCACGCGCATCCCTCTGGACAGTGCTTATGATCCGGACTCGGGCAGTTTCGGGGTGCAGACCTATGAGCTGACTCCGAACGAGCTATTTGGCCTGGAGATTAAGACCCGTGGCGACGGCTCACGCTTCGCTGAACTCGTGGTGGAGAAGAGTCTCGATCGCGAGACGCAATCGCACTACAGCTTTCGCATCACTGCGCTCGACGGCGGCGACCCGCCGCACCTGGGCACTGTTGGCCTCAGCATCAAAGTGACCGACTCCAATGACAACAACCCGGTGTTTGGAGAGTCCACCTATTCAGTGAGCGTGCCAGAGAACTCACCTCCCAACACTCCCGTCATCCGTCTCAACGCTACGGACCCAGACGAAGGCACCAATGGCCAGGTGGTCTACTCATTTTACGGCTACATCAATGACCGCACTAGAGACCTTTTCCAGATCGACCCGCACAGCGGCCTGGTCACCGTCACCGGCGCCCTAGACTATGAAGAAGGCCACGTTTATGAACTGGATGTGCAGGCCAAGGACCTGGGGCCCAACTCCATCCCGGCACACTGCAAGGTCACCGTCAGCGTTCTGGACACCAACGACAACCCGCCGGTCATCAACCTGCTGTCGGTAAACAGCGAGCTGGTGGAGGTGAGCGAGAGCGCCCCCCCGGGCTACGTGATTGCACTGGTGCGGGTGTCTGATCGAGATTCTGGCCTCAATGGGCGCGTGCAGTGCCGTTTGCTGGGCAACGTGCCCTTTCGGCTGCAGGAGTATGAGAGCTTCTCCACTATCCTGGTGGACGGACGCCTGGACCGCGAGCAGCATGATCACTACAACCTCACCATCCAGGCGCGCGACGGCGGCGTGCCCATGCTGCAGAGTGCCAAGTCCTTTACCGTGCTTATCACAGACGAGAACGACAACCACCCGCACTTCTCCAAGCCCTACTACCAGGTCATTGTGCAGGAAAACAACACACCCGGTGCCTATCTGCTTTCGGTGTCGGCACGAGACCCCGACCTGGGTCTCAATGGCAGTGTTTCCTATCAAATCGTGCCGTCACAGGTGCGAGACATGCCTGTCTTCACCTATGTCTCCATCAACCCCAACTCGGGTGATATCTATGCGCTGCGATCCTTCAACCATGAGCAGACCAAGGCATTTGAATTCAAGGTGCTGGCCAAGGACGGCGGCCTTCCCTCGCTGCAGAGCAATGCCACTGTTCGGGTCATCATCCTCGACGTCAACGACAATACCCCAATCATCACCGCCCCGCCGCTAATCAACGGCACCGCGGAAGTCTACATCCCCCGCAACTCAGGCATAGGCTACCTGGTGACCGTTGTCAAAGCAGATGACTACGACGAGGGAGAGAACGGCCGGGTCACCTATGACATGACAGAGGGCGACCGCGGTTTCTTTGAAATAGACCAGATCAATGGTGAGGTCAGAACCACTCGCACCTTCAGCGAGAGCTCCAAGGCTTCCTACGAGCTTATTGTGGTGGCCCGCGACCACGGCAAGACGTCTCTTTCCGCCTCTGCGCTCGTCCTAGTCTACCTGTCCCCTGCTCTCGACGCCCAAGAGTCGATGGGCTCGATGAACTTGTCCCTGATTTTCATTATCGCCCTGGGCTCCATTGCTGGCATCCTCTTTGTCACTATGATCTTCGTGGCGATCAAGTGCAAGAGAGACAACAAAGAGATCCGGACCTACAACTGCAGGTAGAGCCAACTTTTTCTTTCTTTCCCTCTTTGTCTTGGGTGAATAAGGTGTATCTGTGTCTCTGTGTGAAAATCCCAATGCTTTTGTTTCCTATTTAAATGCATGCATCCTCCTTACAGCAGCTTCTTTTTGGGGGGAGGGGGAATTTGTGTTAGCCCCAGTTGATCAATTCTTTTGATCTGACAATTTGCTGGAAGACAACCGTTTACTGTTCGAATGGATTCTGTCACATAATGATGATGAGCAGAAAAGCAATTATCATTTTAAAATTTGCACAGCTGTCTCCATGAAGTTATGGCAGGAAAAAAATTAATGAGAAAGAGATTTTGAGAGAGAGAGAGAGAGACTTGAAAGAAAGAAAGGTTGATTTTTGGCAAAACCTTGAAGTAACACAAGTTGATTTGGGGGCTGTAGAGTTTTGGGGACAAGTACTGAAAGGAAAGGGAGTGCTGGCAGCTGCCCTGTCCTGTGTAGAGAGAAACTCTGAAGAGAGCCTGAGAGTGGAATCTTAGAAAACCTTCGAGTGGGAGGAAGAGAGAACAGGAGTATGTGGGGAAGCAGGTGATTAGAGATTTTTAGTGTGTCCTTGGCTTGTTTTGTATCCAGTCTTCAAACATCTTGCTATGTGAAGTGAAATTCTACCAGTCATCTATATGTTTTCAAATATCTGGTTGTTGGGTAGACACCAAACATCCCAATGAGGGACAGGACTTTTGCATCCAGATGTTTCACTAAAAATAGCAATTTTCTCGAGTTGATGGTTCTTTCCTTTAATATGGAACTCTGTTGTGGTCCCTACCAGTGGATGTCACTATGGGCTATTTTGTTACAGTTTCCCTTGCAATGTGTGCAGGGTATATGTGTGGTTATGAGTGAGAGAGAGAGAGGGATGGGGGAAGGGGGATGGGGGAGGGGAAGGTGAAGAGAGAGAGGGAGAAGAAATTTGGAAACTGGAATAACACATAGTAATTTAAAAAAAAAAAGGTTTCCTGATCAGCACTTTGGAGGGTCTTACTGACCCTCCTTACAATATCCAATTTAGGATAATACATGGAATTTTTTTTCCAGCAGTGTCTCATCAAAACAGTTGAAAAAAAAAAGTTGTTTCTTTAGTTTGCTGATAATGAATGATGCTGCTATTTCCAATGAAGGTGTGTGTGTGTGTGCTTTCAACACACCTACACATCCAGTGTGTCTTTTGTGCCATCTGTGCTTGCATGTTAACCAGTCAAAATATGTTCCTGTAGGTCTGATTTGTATTTGACACCAACTGAAATGCACACTTCTGTGAATCAGAGCCCCCTGAATATGTAACAGTCATGCAATTATTGTTTCCCTTTTACTATTCTCTGCGTTACACAAGTTAGTAGACAAATGCTCACCACTCATGAATACCAATCAGGTGCCATAAAAGAGCAGCTGCAATGCCTCATAAATGCCTTAATCCTGTTACTAGTGGAATGGCCATGACTTTTCTTTCCTTCAGCTCCGAGTCATTTCAGATGGGAGGAATGGAAATTAATATTGCTCTTGCCTTTGAAACCTGTGACTGCCAGTGGCAATTTTTATAGGAGAAAAATGTGGGGTCTACAAAATTTTATTTATATGGAGATAATGATAGAGGGGACTCTTTTAAAGCCATTTCCTCAGCATAAAGTAAACACATAAGACCCTTTCTTGATGAAAAAGAAATCAGCTTGAAATAAAGATATTGAAAGCTGTGCCACCTCTTGGTGATGTATGACTTGAAGTGAGAGCTCTTTCTGAGAGCTTGCCAGGGAGATCATTAAACAGGGAGGAGAGCGTTTGAATGGGTGGGAGGGGGTGGCAAGCAAATCTTAGTGCTCTCCAACTTCACTCATATGTGTATTTTGTAAAGAGCTCTGTTTCCTGCACTGGTTTGGGATTAATGAAGTACAGTTTAATTAAATATTTGATCAATACAGAAAGGGGTCGCAATGAATGCTTCCGCTGAATAATTGGACCGGGCATTGCCAAACTTACCCATTGTGGGTAAATGAAATGATTAGAACTATCCCTTGATTTTAAACAGATTAGAAAAGAAAACCAAGCCCAGTCCTGGGGTCTTTGGGATTCTATCTGCTCCCAAGCCCCGGTAGCATCAGCTCGCCCTCTCTGCAAGTCTGCCTGAGCACAGAGGGTAAGGGTGAGGCTGGCACAGCTGCACAGGTGCGGGAAGATCCTGGGGGCAGAGCACGAATGGGCCTCTGGAGATAGGCCATCTTCCCACCTGCTCAGACTTTTCAGAAACGTAAAGTTCAAGAGCTTCTCTTTCCAGGTATTAAGCAGAGGTTTCTTGTTCTCAGCCTCTGCAGAGCATCTTCCTGAAATGAATTCATTTATGAGACTTGTGAGATGATCTGCACTTGCTGCTTGAATTGGGCTCCCTTTTTGTACTCACACAATTAGCTTTGTCGAGAGAGAATACAGGCACAGCCTTGTAAAGATAAACCTGTATTATTTATTAACCCAATTGTTTTCCTGATTATTGCTCAGAAATTGAATTTACAGACAATAAGCTGAATCATTATATGCAAAGTAAGAAATGACTTTGAGAATCTGGCTACATTTAAATGTATTTTTTTGGACAACTCTCTTAATGCTTGGTGTCTTTGGTGCACATTGCTGGGTCTCTGTCAGTGTTAATTAAATTGAGCTCTTTATGTTCCAGTTGCAGCACAGCTGCTTGTAGGTACACCTGAATCGAGAAGGATGCTGAATGCACTAACCTTTAAATTCCTTTGCAGTAATTGTTTAGCCATCACTTGTCTCCTCGGCTGTTTTATAAAAGGACAAAACAGCAAGTGTCTGCATTGCATCTCGGTTTCTCCCATTAGCGAGGAGCAAGACAAAAAGGCTGAGGAGAAAGTGAGCCTAAGGGGAAAGAGGTAAAAAGGCTTTTTCCCCTCATTCAAATGGGTTTGGCTATCAGATTTCTCGAGGAGAGGCGAGGGTGGGGTGGGGAGTTGAAGGGAGCAGGGCTAGGGCAGGGGGAAGGAGGGTATGGAGGAGAGGAGCTGAGGCTTTGTCAAAGAAAAGGGTCTGACGTGCTCCAGTTGAAAACTGATCAGGTCAGTCACCAAGGAACCTGACTTGAGGTTGGTTGTCACATGGCAGGTACCTGGAGGAACTGGAAAGGGGATTAGGTTTTATTTCCTTCCTGTCATCTTCTGATAAATTAGGACTTGCTGCTTATTTCACCCAGGAGTTCCTTTGGGTTCCAGGGAAGCTCCGGACTTGAGCATTTTCATGCTTTCTCTCCCATAGGCTCAACTTCCCCTGCCCCCACACCCTTGTCAAATGGCCACTCACAAGGAGAAATTCCAAATCCAAACTTGTGAGGAGGAAGGGGTAGCAAGAGGTTGCTATGCTTAATGTAAAAACTTTATGGCCCTCAGCTTGTTTTCGCATGTAAAAAGCACAGGGAGAAAGCCGATGATGCGATGTCCCAGAATAAGAAGCTGGAGCAGAGATGGGGTGCGACCCTCTGGGGTGCTTGATGTTTACTAACTGATGCATGGTTTGGGAGGGCGTTAGCGATACATGCTGCCTTTTCTATCACATAGAATCGCTGAGTACTCCTATGGTCATCAAAAGAAATCAAGCAAGAAGAAAAAAATCAGTAAGAATGACATCCGCCTGGTACCCCGGGATGTGGAGGAGACAGACAAGATGAATGTTGTCAGTTGTTCCTCCCTGACCTCCTCTCTCAACTATTTCGACTACCACCAGCAGACCCTTCCTCTGGGCTGCCGCCGCTCTGAGAGCACTTTCTTGAACGTGGAGAACCAGAATACCCGCAATACCAGCGCCAACCACATCTACCATCATTCTTTCAACAGCCAGGGCCCCCAGCAACCGGACCTGATCATCAATGGCGTGCCTCTGCCCGAGGTGAGTGCAGCTAAGCGCCTCTGTGAGGTCCTCCCTGGCCTCAATCCCCTGCTGCTCCCCTGATTCCATTATCCTCTATGGTGACACATTCCCTGGCAGGGGTGGGGAGAACTTCTCTGCCTATGCCCATTTCTGAAGCATCTTGTCTCATGCGTTGAACCTGGATTGGTGATCTGTTTTACATATGATAATATACGTAGTTCAATGCTATCCTCTCAAATCATCCCACCCTCACCTTCTCCCACAGAGTCCAAAAGTCTGTTCTTTACATCTGTGTCTCTTTTGCTGTCTCGCATATAGGGTCATCATTACCATCTTTCTAAATTCCATATATATGCTTTAATATATTGTATTTGTGTTTTTCTTTCTGGCTTACTTCACTCTGTATAATAGGCTCCAGTTTCATCCACTTTAGAACTGATTCAAATGTATTCTTTTTAATAGCTGAGTAATATTTCAATGTGTATATGTTCCACAGCTTTCTTATCCATTCGTCCACTGATGGACATCCAGGTTGCTTCCATGTCCTGGCTATTGTAAACAGTGCTGTGATGAACACTGGGGTACACGTGTCTCTTTCAATTCTGGTTTCCTTGGTGTGTATGCCCCGCAGCGGGATTGCTGGGTCATAAGGCAGTTCTATTTCCAGTTTTTAAAGGAATCTCCACACTGTTCTCCATAGTGGCTGTACTAGTTTGCATTCCCACCAAAGATGTGTATAAGAGACAGGTTCAGTTCAGTCGCTCAGTCGTGTCCGACTCTTTGCAACCCCATGAATCGCAGCACGCCAGGCCTCCCTGTTCATCACCATCTCCCGGAGTTCACTCAGACTCACATCCATCAAGTCCATGATGCCATCCAGCCATCTCATCCTCGGTCGTCCCCTTCTCCTCCTGCCCCCAATATATTGGTCCTTTGTAGGGGTAGATGTTGGGAGTGGGAGCTTAAGGTCTGAGCCTTTGGAATACCTGTGTGGCAGTCTAGCAAGATATGAATTCTACCACCTGTTACACATACAGCATGCTTGCCAGCCTGTGGTACCCATATGCCAGCTAAAGTGGCTGAGTAATAGTCAACAAGTAGTCTTAAAGGTAGATGAACCCTAGAATGCTTGAGGGTCAGTTTCCTAGTGTGAGAGTGATTCAGCCTCCTAAAACCTACTTTTGCTTTTTGTTTGGTCATATACATACTTCAGAGAAGGCAGTGGCACCCCACTCGAGTACTCTTGCCTGGAAAATCCCATGGACGGAGGGCCTGGTGGGCTGCAGTCCATGGGTTTGCTAAGAGTTGGACGCGACCGAGGGACTTCACTTTCACTTTTCATTTTCATGCATTGGAGAAGGAAATGGCAACCCACTCCATTGTTCATGCCTGGAGAATCCCAGGGATGGGGGAGCCTGGTTTGCTGCCGTCTATGGGGTCGCACAGAGTCAGACGTGACTGAAGTGACTTCGCAGCAGTAGCAGCATACATGCTTAGCTGTGGATATGGATGGGCTGGTTAAAGGGAGGCAAACAAAAAGAAAGTAAAAAAGCCACTTTGCTATTGCTTAATAGTTCTTATGGTGACATTTGACAAATGAGGATGTTGAAATTTTCACGAATAATTAAAATTTCAGGAATTAACTAAGCATTTGTGTTAACTCTGTTTCTCTTTACCCGGAATGAATGTTTTCAAATGGAAGTATTTTTTTACACAGTATGTGGTCTGATGTTTGCTGGCTCTTGAAATATTTCAGGATAGTAGGGTAGTAATATGGATGATGGTGAGTTGGTGATTGGGTGGAAGGCTATACATAACAGTTTTAAAGTTAATTTCATTTTTCCTTGAATTGCTTAAGTCCCTCTTTGGTTGGAAATTTGATGCACTTGGAGGCATATGCCCTCTTCCAGGCCACAAATGAAAGGGATACTATATACTTGGAGAGCACTTCACAACCGTTGTCTTCTGTGATTCTTACAATCAGGTATTTTGATTGTCCTTCAGTAGATGATGAAATGGAGCTCCAGAGATGATAAGGGACTTGTTGAGACTCATAGAGCAGAGATATTGAGAGAGAGAGAGAGAGAGAACCAAATTTCAGGACTCTATAACTCTGGCGAGTGCAGTGCTATTTCAGTGACACCTTCCACACTTTCCTGGCTCAGAAATAATTTAGCCTGACATACCTGGGCTGGGATGCATATAAAATGGCCTCACAGTATCTATGTCAATTTCATAGGGCAAAGTGTTTTAGGACCACTTTTATCGACTGTTTCCTAGTTCCTGAAAAATATTTCTTATCAGTAATGAGGCCAAAAAGCAGTGCTTTTTAATGAAAAATGGATCTTCTGGCAATAGAAACTGCAATATTGTCAGTCCATACATCTATAAATAAGGATTTACTGAAAATCCAGTATTATGCTAGGTAGGCTCAGTTATAATTATGAATGCCAGTGAATACTTACTAGGGCCTAGACCATAGAGTCTGTGGAAAACTACTTGTGGACCACCAAGAGCTCAGCAGTAGAGAGGAGAGATAGTACATGTAGTGGAATCAGATAGACCCTGCTTTTGAATCTGAAAGACATGTCTTGCTACGGCCTACCTCTGAGTCTCTGTTTCCTCATCTACAAAATGGATACATGTGTCATGCAAGGTTGATCCAAGGAATAATACGACATTATATAATGTAAGGGGTCTGAGCCAGAGGCGCCCCCTGAATCATAGATCTGTTCACCAGATGATAATTGGAGAGTGACTACTGTAATAGCTTGTACACCTGAGTGTGACTCCATAGACACGCACAGCCAAAGAGGAATTTAGGCTGGTGTCTGTGTAAAGAAGGCCTACAATGTGGTTTGGTTAGAGTATTCATATTGGACTTTTAAACAAAGGAGGTAAAAGATGCCAAGGTTACGGGCTCAGGTGCTGACTGGCGCTGCTTGTGGAGATGGACGAAAGAACTGAATCCTGAGGGCTTGGTGACTGCGCAGTCAATTCAAGACACTAGAGAAGTGTAAGCCTGGGTGACATAAGCCTGGGATGCTTCGAGGGGGCAGGAGATATTTGGTTATGTCTAAATGGTTGACCTAAGGTCTTGGTGTTCTTTCTGAGATTCTCCTGTGGGTAAAATGAAACCAAATATTGCTTCAGTTGTTTAGAAAAGCCATTGAAAATTTGAATTCTAATCCCATCTCTTACTCACAAAACCAGATGTTTTCTTAGTTAACAAAATCATACAGATCTATTATCTAGGGCTAGTCAGGGCCAACACAGCATATATTAGGCACAGTGAGGTTGAGTATGTGTTTCTAATATGTAGCCCTGGAGAGTTCATTCGACAAACCCATTCAGAAAAGGGAGAGACCCACTCATAGCATAGCATGAATCAGGCCGTTTAAACTTTGTCTATCACAAAGTCCTACGTGTGGAAATTGACACTTCTTTTCTCCCCATAACAGAGACTGTTGAACTTGGACTTAGTAGAATACTTAGGTTCAGTGAAATCTATAGAAGACAAAGATGGCTGATTCATACAGTTAACTAATATCTGTTGTCTAGTCTTTGTAAGCTTCTGCTATAGGCATCCAGTGTTAGGGAAATGAAAAAGATGTTCTCTGATCTCAAAGAATGAACACTGTAATGGAAGAGATGAAAAAATAGGTGACTTGTGGTATGGAGTGATAAATGCTACTATCAGATACAATGGGATATTACTAGGACAATAATATCCTAATATATTTCCTACATTATATTTTCCTAGTTAATTAATTAGTAATTAATCCACCCAAGAAACCAACAGTTATTAAGCTATTATAGCACAGAGTGATGAGTGCTACGATGTGGTATTTAAAAGATTCATTAGAAATTTCTGTATTAAATCTTATTATGTCATATCCATTTTTCTGTATATTATTTTGTTAAATCATTTTTTATTTGTTCATTAACAACCCGGGAGCATTTATTGCACACTTAGAACATGTCAGACCCTGTACAGCTTGCCAAGGATACAAAAATAAAAACACTCGATCCTTGACCCCAGGGAGCTTACAGGGAGACAGGCAAGTAAACAGTTCGTTTCAATTCAGGAGAACATCTCTTTCCTGAGCATATGTTATATTCTTACTTGCCAGACTGGAACCACAGGTCACTACACATTAGGTTCCTTTGCTGAGCAACTTTGTAAACTCACTCACCTCATTAGCTTCAGAGTCAGTTACAAATCTTACTGGCAATGGCATTATAGAGGAGTGAGAACAGCTTTTCTCACAGCTCTCCATCATAC
Organism: Cephalophus harveyi; assembly: GCA_006410635.1. Classification (NCBI taxonomy): domain Eukaryota; kingdom Metazoa; phylum Chordata; class Mammalia; order Artiodactyla; family Bovidae; genus Cephalophus; species Cephalophus harveyi. The sequence continues at coordinate 89,127 of SJYT01082019.1, read as the reverse complement.
TTTGAAGTTTATCATCATGGAATAGACCAAGTCAGTAAGCACAGTTTGAGTGTCCACTGTGTGCTCAGCTGTGTGGTAGGTATGTGTTAGTCACTCAGTCGTGCCCGACTGTTTGCGACCCCAAAGACTGCAGTCCACCAGGTTCCTCTGTCCATGAGATTTTCCAGGCAGGGATACTAGAGTGGGTTGCCATTTCCTTCTCCAGGGGATCTTCCCAACCCAGGGATCGAACCTGGGTCTTCTGCACTGCAGGCAAATTCTTTACTGACTGAGCTACAAGGAAATATAAGATGTAGCATCTGCCCTCAGAGGTCATAGTCTAATTGGGGAGCTATTTAAGTTGAGTTCCTACAAGAGTTCCTTGTAAGCAAAAGAAAGGGTTTGTAACCTGCAGAAACTTTGCCAGCCTCCTTAGTGCTCTCCTGCTCCTCCTCCCCTGGCAGCCCTGCCATCATTTAGATTTAGATTTACTGTTGAGTTCTTAAGGGTTGGTGCTGATGTGAGAGTAACTTTGGCATCAGTGTGCAGACCTAGTCACATCTGAACATTGTTGACTCTGGAAACCGAAGGGAATGTGACTTTAAATGAAGTTGGGTAGGTAAAGGTGAAGGGAATGGAGCATCAAAACATTCCAGCTTACAAAGTCAAATTTAAAAAATGCCTCGCCAAAAAGAACGGGTGTTTGACTGTTTCACCCCTCCAGAAGGCAGGAAAAAGTCCACCCAAGTCTGTGTTACCAGCAGAAGGAATGAGTTGCATTGGAACTCAGCCTTTAGAGTTACAGAACCATCTCGCACAGGTCATTTCCCTGTCCACTGATGTTGGTCAGGAAATCATTTGTGTGGATTTTGTGGTTATGTATGCAAATTTGAGGAGGGAACGTGGAGGATGCTTTTGCTGTTTACAGAAGACTTCTGTAGAATTAGTGATGTCAAGTATCTCTTGAAAATTTTAAATTGAAGGTGAGATTTGCATTCTTTGGCGTTTTGGTTTATTTAGTCCATACTTAGTGTATATATAAGAGAGTTGTGTGTGCGTGTATGTATGGGTGTTTGGAGTTGGAGGAGAGTAAAGAGAGGGGGAAAGAGGTTGAAAACATAGAGAATGGAGAAGAGAGAATGTAGTTTTGTCAGATTGCTATGATTTTTCTAAAATTATTCCAATATTTTGGCACTTCGGTATGGCAAATAACTTTTCTTCCACTCTTATGGAATGGGGGCATGCCTTCCGGATACCTCTGTAGGCTACGAAGTATCACCGCTTTGTACTGCATTCTTGCATTACTCTTCATCACCCAGCCCATAGTCACTGTTGGAGGATGAAAATGAAACTCATTTCCTCTGTTGGTTTGATCTCTCCTGCCTTCAGGAGTGGTCAAGTAGCCAAACATCCAGTCTCTTTGGTGAGACATTTTTTAACCTGAATTTTTTTTTTCAATATTGAATGTTTCGGAGCTTAAAATTCTAAGCCAGTGACAGTGGGCAAGAGCTTCCAGAATTCTACTCACAGGGTACAGAGGGATATAGATTTTGGTTTAACTTAATCTTGAGCCCTCTTTTTATTTTTCCTCCTTTAACTAGCTAACTGTAGCATCTTTGATGTGAGACATTCTCGGGGTGTGTGTGTGGTCTGCTGTGGTCACTCACAGAGAATTTTCATAAGTAGTAGTATTAAGAGCAGTGGGCGAGTTTGCAGGATGAGGATGTATGTGGCAAATGGAATGCTTCTGATTATCCTACTGAAAGCCTCAGCGCATGGTAACTTAGCTCAAATAATGAAACTAAAACATCCGTTATGCTTTGAAGAAAAATAAGAAGGAAATAGCTCAGCATGTTTTGTTTCCTCAAAAGAGTTTTAAAGTTAGGGATCTGCAGTGCTTTGAGTGGAACTCTGAGCTAAGGAGCTAGAAAAGCAGCCCCAGACTTATCAGATGTCAGATTTAGAAGTCTCTAGAAAATTAATAGGTACGATGAGACTGGTTTGGATCGCAAGGTAATGACACAAATCACCACCTCCAATTAAAACAAACCGACAAACCCTTCAGCGAGCAATTTTATTGGACTTTCCTCGTTTTGAACGATTTGAGTCTTATCCCTAAGAGTTGAAAGTATCCCCTCAGGCTGCAGAAGGAAGCGATGGAAAACAGTGCAGCCCACATCTTCTCAAAGCTCACTCCAGTTTTCTTAAAAAAAAATCAAAGGCTCCACTCTGAACTGAGAGACACTCTAGGGCCACCCGTTGCCTACATTGCATCTCATTGGCCTGTTTCACATCTAGCCCAGGCAGTGCATTTCCCAGAGGGGATCCGCTTGCAAGATGTGTCCCAGAATAAACTGTTCCTCTGTCGTCTCCATGCAACTGCCACAGAACTGAGTTAGTTTACACTAGTATTTGCTAATTTATTATTATCATTCCTTATTGGCAATTAACTGGTTACCTTAGAGATCACCTCTCTCCCCATACACCTTCACTAAAGTTGAGCTCAGCCAGAGCACTTGCTAATGATCCTGAGATTTCTCTCCCTAGGGGACTGGAGGCAGGACATTTTCCATAGTGGGCTCTGAGACTTTGGAATTCCTCTTATCAGAGGACCACTTGTTTTGGGTCCCAGCAGCCCCACCTGGGTTTTTCTCTCAGTCAGATTTCTAAGGCGAGAGGAGCTGCAGACGTCTCCCTCCTTAACTTTGCCCTAGTCTTTGCGGTGGCTTTAGTATATCATGCTCCGAGGCTGAAGCTGTGGGGTGGGGGGATTGCTTATTAGGAATTGGAAGACTGAAGGAGGATGAAGTCACCTCCTGGCGAAGCTGGAGTCTTTCAATTATCGTGCTGCAGTGGATCCAAGGCGTCTGCTTGAAGTTTGAGATGTTTACCCTTCTGTATGTGTATGTCAGCTTCCAGGGCTTAGGGAGGTCAAGCTTGGCTGGATCAAGGGTCTCAGATGTGAGTAAATGAAGCCATTTGTCCAAGAGGCCTGTGTATGAGAGGCAGGAGGTTGGCTCTGGAGCGGCCATTTTCCCCACTGAGAGGAGGCTTGATTTCTTGATGTGTGACTGGCTGGCCTTTCATGTGAGCCTCATCGACTTTGAACAATTGGGAAACTTGAAGTGAAAGTCCCAGAGGATCAGTTGTTTGCAGAGGAAAATGCTCTTGGCGTTACATTCCTCTCTGGCTGCTGTGTAGTTGTGAGTAGTCTCTGAGTGGGCTGCGTGCTGAGGGCCGGCCTGCTCCAGCGGGGATGCCCTGCTGGCCAGCGCCTCCCTGTGCTCAGCACCCCCGCCCCCAGCCTCTGAGGAGCCGGGAGGAAAGCGCTGCAGAGGTGTCGGAAAGGCCCAGTGTTTCTCCTCTGTAATCATGAAAATGCAGTTGCAGAGAAGGCAAATGGCTTACCCGGACACACATCATTTAGGGCCAGATTGGATTCCATTTTGCTTGATAGCAGGTCCTCTGCTGCAGTTTCCAAGTACTTTTTGTCGCATAACAGAAAACTTGATTGGACTCCACAGCAAGACCTGTGGCTAGACCTTTGGCTGGTAGTTGTATTCCTAAAAAGTTGTGCAGCAGCAAAGTATTTGTTTTGTAAATTAGACCCCACGTTAATCATAGTGATGGCGTTCCTATCAAAACCCTGTGGTGGAGTCTTTCATAAAGGAAAGAGCACTTGTGTAATGTGAATAATCACCTTCTTACTGATTTCCTTTGTAAGTCTGGATTTTTCACGACTTGTTTGCTTAATGTGCAATTCCTCACACTGGTAAGATTTACAAAGCTTTTGAAAAATGTAATATCTAAAATATATGGTGTCCAGAGAAGACAGATAATATTGGTTGGATTTAACAAATGTTAACATTTATATTTGCTCCAGATTTTTTAAAAAATTAAATAAAAGTTTACAGCTATCCTCTTCCCACCCTATTCCTCTCTCTCCATTCATTCTTTGCAACTCTGTAGATAGAAGAAGAGAAGCCCACCAGGAATATTTTTGGTGCTCTTTTGCCTTGGCTTTCTGAGCTCACTTCTGAAAGGGAGGGCTCTCATTTTTTTGCTACAGGTCCTGAAAGCTTCCAAAGTCAATATTGGTTTCCTGGATTGAGTAGAGCCTGGGAATTACTTTGGAAAATGAAAAGGCAATCTTAAACTTTCTTTAAATTCAGCCTTTGGGGAGGGATAAAATTACTTTTTGAAAAGAAAAAAAAAATGAGAGTAAATTGACAGACAGATGCCACAAGCGGTTATCTTGAGTTTTGAGCAGACCACTTGGTATTGAAGTAGGCAAGAAGTTTGGTGTGAAGTCTGCATTCTCCTTGAGCTCAGTGTTCATGGACTAGCACTGGGGCTTCTTCATGTCAGATGCTTAAGCACTGCAGTGATGTGCATAGTCTTTGGATGCTCCATTAAGTCTCTAAGTGCCAGGGTGGCCAGTTTTTAGTTTCTCCCACCGGGCCCCATCTGGCCACTGTTCTGTGGCAAGCTGCTTTCCCTCACTGCCACCAGCACCGGTCTTGGCAGTCTCTGCTTTTTGGATTATTTTTGCTCCTAAATTTGATTTTCAGAGCATGAAGGGCACTTCGTCTCAGATTGTGTAGTCTGCTCTTCTGAACAAAATGGATTCCCTGTGTAAGCTGATGGGAAGATACATTCAATCAAAAGGTCAGACTCTTCCTTTAGGGGAGTGTATGTGTGTGTGTGTGTGTGTGTGTGTGTGTGTGAGAGAGAGAGAGAGAGAGAGAGAGAGAGAAAGAGACACTGAGAAAGAGAGAGCGAGGGAACATATCTGCTCTCTCACCCACTTATTCTTCTTCTGAGGTGACAGAGCCTTTGTGAGCTGGCCTGATTGTACACGTCTATGATCTTAGGTTCTCAGAGGCCACCTTCCCAATCTTTGACACTCTACTGGTTATCTCCCTGAGGAAATGCTTATAAGCCTCATCACAGAGGGGTGTGATCCTTCAAATGTGAGACCAGAGCACCCAAATTTGATATAGCCCAGGGACAGATCTCCTGGACACTATTTTTAATTGAGAGCTCTGAGTAGGAAGCAGCCAAATGACCATTGCTGTACATACAGTGAAGTTGAAGAAAACCTTATAGGGAATCTCACTTCTTTGGAAATTATTTTCTGAGGCTCAGTTTCTTTTTGTCTTTTTAGGCATAATTCTGTTTAAAGTCTTCCTTTTTAATTCACTTGGCTCAGGAAAATCTGAGCTGGCTATGTGTACAGGTACTTTGCTGAGAAACCATATCTTTTCTAACTGAGACGTATGAGTAGGGAGAGTAGATCAGACTACGTCCTAGTGGTTGACTTAACCTTTAAGCAACTTAAAAAAAGTTGGTGGCTGTGAAAAAGATAATCTTCCTGCAATGTAGGAGACTTGGGTTCAAACTCTGGGTAAGGAAGATTCCCTGGAGAAGGAAATGGCAACCCACTCCAGAAAGAGAGAGAGAGAGAGAGAGAGAGAGAAAGAGACACTGAGAAAGAGAGAGCGAGGGAACATATCTGCTCTCTCACCCACTTATTCTTCTTCTGAGGTGACAGAGCCTTTGTGAGCTGGCCTGATTGTACACGTCTATGATCTTAGGTTCTCAGAGGCCACCTTCCCAATCTTTGACACTCTACTGGTTATCTCCCTGAGGAAATGCTTATAAGCCTCATCACAGAGGGGTGTGATCCTTCAAATGTGAGACCAGAGCACCCAAATTTGATATAGCCCAGGGACAGATCTCCTGGACACTATTTTTAATTGAGAGCTCTGAGTAGGAAGCAGCCAAATGACCATTGCTGTACATACAGTGAAGTTGAAGAAAACCTTATAGGGAATCTCACTTCTTTGGAAATTATTTTCTGAGGCTCAGTTTCTTTTTGTCTTTTTAGGCATAATTCTGTTTAAAGTCTTCCTTTTTAATTCACTTGGCTCAGGAAAATCTGAGCTGGCTATGTGTACAGGTACTTTGCTGAGAAACCATATCTTTTCTAACTGAGACGTATGAGTAGGGAGAGTAGATCAGACTACGTCCTAGTGGTTGACTTAACCTTTAAGCAACTTAAAAAAAGTTGGTGGCTGTGAAAAAGATAATCTTCCTGCAATGTAGGAGACTTGGGTTCAAACTCTGGGTAAGGAAGATTCCCTGGAGAAGGAAATGGCAACCCACTCCAGAATTCTTGTCTGGGAAATCCCATGAACAGAGGAGCTTGGCTATAGTTCATGGGGTTGCAGAATCGGACGCAACTGAGCTACTCAAACACACACGCACACACGCGTGCACACACACACACACACACACAAAGATGCTTGTAATCTGGCATCCGTGTTTGAAACTTGACATGGTTTAGGGTTGCAAGGCTCTGGAAATGCAGGGACAAACAGAAGCATCTGGCTATAGGTAATGTCGAACGACTCGCTGGAAGACTGATTCCCTTCTTTGTGCTGCCAGGCACAGAGACCATAGTGAGGACACAGGTTTGCCATACTCAGAACACTGGCACTGACTCTGATCTCACCATCCTGATCGTTTCTTTAATTAGTGCATTTCCATTTTCTCAAGTACAGACTTTTGAGTGATAGAGTATGCTAATTGCAACATTTGTTCCTAAGAGCTAGGGGAGAGAACATGATGGCCTTAGTATTAAATAATGAATTTTTTATAGGGAGATTTTGCCTAATATTTTAATTGCAAAACAATTGATGATAGTTATGGCTCCTTAGAAACAAATCTCAACTACTGCATAAGAAACACCAATTTTCTTGTGGTTTGTGAGCCCGCTAATGGAATGCATGTTCTTACACCTCTAGGTCACTCTTTCTAATTTTGTCTTTACTAGTAATTCTTTAAAAATGGAAAAAAGGCGCATGTTTTGTTGCAGCAAGAAATACAATAAGGAAATGCATCAAATAGAAAGATAGTTAAACTGCTTTTGTACAAACTCTATGTTGTGTAATGGCATGATAGAGCAAAATCTTGTAAAACTGATACACATCTGATGATCTAGCACCCTCAAGAAGTGATCTTGGAAGGTGGAGAAAAAAGTCAGGAATTGCAAAGGTTTGTTGCTGTGCATGGTGTCGTATTTGGAGACATGGCATCAAAAAATGTGTGTGACACAGGCAACACCTTGCTGTCCTCACCCTCTGAGCTTAGCCAACGCTATTGGGACAGTTATCCGTAATGTGTGTGTCACCCCTAGTCACTGTTTTCCCCAAGATAATCTAGAAACCTGCAATTCTGTAATAGGGGAGGAGGTCACTAGCAAAACAGATGAAAAAATTAAAAACCTCATAAAAGAGGAGCTTTAGTTTATTGGAATCTATTACTACTACAGAAGTCAGACTCCAAGACACTGAAAATTCTGAAAAATCCAAACAGATGCCAAATGACACCAACCCTGAAATAAATATCTGAGGGGACTGTGTCAGGAGAGCGCCAAGTTCTCTTGTAGCCCTGGGTGTGATTTTGAATTTGGCAGCATTGGTTTGAAGGGCTTCTTTAAGGGCTTGAGTCCTTGTGATGACTGTGGCTGCTCTATAGGTGGTATTGAGACTGAGGGACTTAACGACGACAGGTGATACAATACACACGGCCCTTTAGCTTTTACATGAGGGCAAGATATTCTGTCTAATGTGAGTCATATGTACATCAAAGCTTTGGAGCCTCCCTAGTCAGATGGGTCTCCTTGTTCAATGTGAGTTCTGTCATAAAGGAGACAGTGAGCACCCCAACTTTGCTTCAGTTGGTCTCTATCTGTTCTAAGGATGAGCAGAAGATACATTTCTCTTGCCTGGCAGGCTAGACCTTTGAGAAGAACACAAACTCACTTAAGTATCAATTATGTTGATTATCACACTACCAAAAAATTCACAGAGCTGTATGTCACCAAGACCTCCTTTTTCAGTTTGGTATTCTTGAGAACTGTTTTGTATATCATGATAAATTATCTAACCTTTCATACTGTCACAGGCCAACATTATGGAAATAAGCAGCTTTTTATTCCATTCTAAGGTTAGTCTAACTGAATTATGCAACTTCTAATGCAATTGCTTGAAGCTTCTACTTTGAAAGTTTTCTCATTGTAATACCTTGCAAGAGAGATAAATATTTTTTAGCTACTGTTTATGCTTAACAATATATTTTCCTGATCGTCATTCTTTTTGGGGCATTTGTTGGCACAAGAGGCAGTTCACCATGGCTTTGCTCACGTTGCTGTTTGATATAGATAATCAGCACAGAGCTGAAATTCAATAAAAACATGTATTTTTGTTGTTGTTTTAATTTCAGGCCATAGGCAGATAACTGAGCCCTATAGAATCAATACACATGGGGGCACTTGAGGTTTTGCTTGAGAGCCAAAAATGAGGTAGATTTTCTTTTAAAGCAGATTTGATTCCAGAATTATTAAACTCAATGCATCTTGGAGGCTGGTGGATTGCATTCAGTAGGATTTGGGGCACTATCTGTAACAAAGCAATCTATTTCTTTCAGAAAGTAAACTGCTATTTCAGGGGAAGGAGAGATCAGTAGGAGAGCTATTGGAAAGCTCTGTTTTAGTTTTAAGCTCCCTGAAGAATATTTTTCAGGGGCTTCTTGAAGGCAGGGCCAGTTCTATGCAATTCCTTCTGTACAGTGTCAAGTGTTATTATGTTTTGTTACTCATGAGTTTATACAGTTTCTATGGTGGTTATTGTGCCTTGATTTAAAGGGTATTCATTCTAGGTAAAGCTTGGCCCTCTGTGTGGATTGCTTCCAGACTTTAGTGAATAGACTTACTGTTTAGTTAGTTAGACTTTTTTCAAGAGAATATGTTGGCTTAAAAATATTCACCCATTCATCCATCCACCAAATATTTGTATATCATCCTTTATTGACCAGCATGTATTCAGCCCTGAGGGATAAAGGAAGTATAAGCAGTACTTACTCTTATAGCTTATATTGTCATTGAGGAGACAAAATGCGAAGTTAAACACATTTAAAAAATTAATGAGGAAACTAAGGATTATTCACTAAGTGATGCCATGTAATTGATTAGCAATTTAAAAAGTTTTTATTTCTCACTATATGACAAATTCCACATGGATTAGAGAGTCAAAACTTAAAGATGCGAATTCAAATAATAAAATTATTAGAAGAAAACATAAATATTCCCCTACTCTTGAAATTGTGAAGAACTTCAAAAGCATAAAAAAGTAGTGGAAATGAACACAAAGAAAAATACCAAGCAGCTCTGACAACATAAAAATTTAAAATATCTGTATGTACCCAAATATCAAAAGGTAAACAAAAAATAAAACATAAACCACAAAATATTTTCAATTTACATTCCAAAGAACCTAGATTTATTACTCCAACAAATACTTATAAAGTTCTTACTGTGTGCTTGTTACTATTCAAAGTGCTGAAGATACTACAGTGAACAAAACAAGGTCCCTTTCCCCACTAAGTTTATATTTTTATGGGTACAGACAGACAATAAACAAATAAATATATAATTTGTTAGGCTGTGATATGGAAAAAAATAAGGAAGGGTAAAGTGCACATGTTCTACCAGGAATGCGTGTTCTCTAGGAAGGTCAGGAAAGACATCTTGGATAAGGGGACATTTAAACAATGCCCTTAAAATATAAAGAGCTCTTACAAATCAATAAGACAAATACTACAATGTAACAATTATAAAAAGAACACAAATAGGTTATTCATAAAGAAGTTGTACAAATTTCCAGTAGATATGAAGATATTTCAATCTTAATAACAAAATAATTGCAATGAAATGACATTATCAACTTTTAATTATAAACACTATATATACTTATTAAAAAGTCAAGCAATACAAGAGTGTATAAAATAGAATTGAAGTTTTCACAACTCTCTTCTCACCAATCCACATTACCTCAGGGAAACCATAGACAATAATTTGATGCACAAGATGTCATTTTTTACTTATCAAATGAGGAAAGATATTAAAAAATATATTCAGCATTGGCAAGTTTGTGGTTATCACACATGGAGTATAATTGATAGAATTAAAATTAATGTAATCTTTCTTGGAGAAGGAAATGGCAGCCCACTTCAGTATTCTTGCCTGGAGAATCCCATGGACGGAGGAGCCTGGCGGGCTACAGTCCATGGGGTCACGAGAGTTAGACACGACTTAGCGAGTAAACCACCATCACCACTATACTACCCAGGAAATATTAAAGAATAAAGAGGTGGCGTAAACAGAACTGTAAGTTATTATGTGGAGGGACAGATCAATTATACTCTTCATTTTCATTTTTCAGTCAGATCATACCTTCTAAATATTCCTTCATTTTCCTTTTTTTGAGATCTCTCTGAGATGATAACAGGTATAAAGGTTTACATTTAAAAATAACCCTTTTCTTTACAGTTTACTTTTTAAGTGTGAGAAATTATGTTATGAAAAATATTTTTTCCTCCTTCATTCTTCTTGCCCATATGTATACTCTTGCAAAAGTAGATTTATTTCACCAGTGTTAGACATCTGGTTCACAAATTTTATTTTTAGAATGAGAGGTTTTGAAATAGTAACATTTAACTTTAATCTGTACAGATTTTTAATACTATAAAAATTATATAAGCCTTTTCTAAGGGCCAGTTTTGGCAAAATATATTTTTCCAGTGCCCTTTCCAGGACCAAATAGCCAATTTGAGGGAGAACATTTTTATACTCCTCAGTATTTGATTTCATGTTTGGGCTTCTTGGCTCTGAGGCATAAGATAGTCTTTACAATTTGGAATAATAAAAAGGAGGGAGTTAATGAGTTGGCGGTCATACAGATACTCAAAAGTTTAAAATTCAGTCTTGACTAAATGCATTGCTTTTTTGTTTCCCAAATGGAATAAGTTCAATCCTTTTTTTAAAAAAGGCACATTTATTTGATTGCCTCTTCATCTAGTAGCCTAACTTTAAACAGCATAAATAGAACAAAACCCATTATCCACTTTTAAAATGATGACTTGTAAACTTCTCACACACTGAGTACTGTCTTAGATGTAAAATGACTATTCAGTAGCCCTGGGTAGATATCAGAACTAGATATCGTAAAGGAAATTCTCATTACAAACAAACAAACAGATGTTTCGCATCCGCATTCTCCCCTGTCCCGTCCCCCCCGCCCCCCGCCACCATAGCTAATAGATGAGGATGTCAGAGGATGTCATCTGTACAATGCCATCCTGATTGTAGATGAAGTGTTTGCCTTTTACGGGGAAACATCTGTGACCTAATTCTATAGTTTGTCCCTTGGATAAATGGAGACTATGGACTTTAGTAGGACTGTATTTTCTATATGTGCAGTCATTTGGCTAGATGAGTTTTGATTCAAATTACATGTTATAATTTCATGGTATAATATGGAGTATTTGATAGAAAAAAATAGCTTTCATTGTTTTTTTTTGAGTTTAGTCACAGGAAGAAGGGACTAAATATTAAGAACAATTAAAGGAAACACCATTACCTTCCGCCTGACCCCTCTCTTTTCTTAGATGTTTAATGAAAATGTCCTCATTTAAAGAAATACTGAGAAGGCTTGAAACTTGATTATGAAAAGATCCACATTTCCCTTCATATGGCTTAAAGATGAGATTGTTTGGATCAGAAAAGACTTCCCAAGAAATTAAAATATTTAATTAATTTTAAGCCAAGATGTGAAAGAAGTTAATGTGATAAAGCAGAGTGTTGTAGATGAAAAAATTAAATGTAATACTATGTAAATTCATATCACCACTAAAGTAAGTATAAATCTCCGGAAGGTGATAAGAAGATTGAAGCAAGGACTTTTATTTATGGAATTCTGATCCTGTAGGCACTTGCCAGTCAGCGGGGGTTTGGTGTAAAGAAGGCCCTGCTAACCCCATGCTGCTGTCACGTGTGTGTGAAGGCCTGACTCTGATCTTACCTACAGCCGTGGATAGCTCTAAGGACCTTGAAGTTCTCCCTACCCTCCACTTGCCACAGCTGTTTTTTGCCCAGGACCCAAGAACATAATTGATTAGACTTTGTGGCTGAACGGTTCTTGTTTCCCAGTGCTTTTATGAGAGAGACTGAGCCATCTAGGTAGTTATAGACACACAAAGCCCCCTTCAATAAATGGTAATCTCAAACGCGTTAGTATCTTTAAAGGCACATCTGCAATTGTCCTGAGCGAATGTAGTATACTGTCTGACTTTCGCTTGACAATTATTAAGAAACCTACTCCTCTCAGGGGAAAGGAAGGCTAAGTTCTAATGTCCTTTTTTTTCTTTTGTCTGCACCATAGGGCTTGCAGGATCTTAGTTCCCCAACCAGGGATCCAACCCATGTCCCCTGCAGTGCAAGTTCAGAATCCTAACTACTGGACACCCAGGGAATTCCCCCTAGTGTCTTCTTTATTGCTACTCTTACTGGTTACTCATTATAAAATTAATCCATTTTCATTGTGAAGACTGTGGAGAAGAACAGAAATATTGGAGGAAGTTGGAATATCATCCATAATTCCACTACTCAGGAGCAACCACCACTAACTTTCTGTTCAGTGTCCAACGCAAAATAAATGCTTAATAAAAGTTAGTGAATTAATGAAAAAACTTACGCATTTTTACTATTTGAAGATTAGAATCACTTTAGTTGAGATCATTCTGTTTCTTTTCACATCTTTACATTATATCATAAGAGTTTTTTCTATGTCATTAGAAAACATAAGCAAGATACTTTTTTAGTTGTTGAATTGTATTCTGTTCTGTAGATAGGATTAGTTAACAACCTTAATGTAGTCTTTTAAGTTATTTAAATTTTTGTTGTATTATAAAGAACACTATGACAGATATCCTTATTTATAAATCTGATTGTAATCTCTGATTATTTCCTTAGAATAAATTCCCTAAAGTGAAGTTGTTTTATCTGAAGGCTTATACTTTTTAAGACTTTTGATATATATTTCTCCTAGAAAAGTGCCAATGTACAGTCCCACCAACAGTGTATAAGAACCCATTTCACTGTACTCATAAAGCATTATTATAAAATATCATCACCAATCTGATGAAGCCATGGGGAAACAGGAAGTCTCATACATTGTTGTTGGGTGTATAAATTGTTACCAGTCCTTGGAGGACAATTTGACAACTTTCTTCAAAATTGCAAAGGATATATTTTGACCCAGCAATTATGTTTTTAGGGTATTCATTCCATAGATAACACTTGACAATGTGCCAAATTATGTAAATACAAGATTATTCATTAATATCTCATTTGATATAGCAAAAATTAAAACAATACATATGTCGAGCAATATAACCTTTTCAAAAATGAGCGTTTTATATAGTGTTATTAAAAGAGATATAACATATATTGTTAATTAAATGAAAGGAAGATTCAGGAAGATGTAGAAGCACACTATCATTTGTAAAAAAGGAGAAAGAAAGAAAATATGCATTTTATTGTTTTATTATGCACAAATTGTATGAAATGAAAAACAAAATTAATTAGAATGGGTGCTTGTTGGGAAAATGGCAAATGAGAAGATAGGGCACAAGAATGGGAGGGAAAATGATTAGTTCTATAGATGAAAATCGGTATCTATTTTTAGTTTAAATTTGTATTTCTTTGATTTTTTGAAAAAAATTTCATATCATTTATTGCAAAGGTCTTTTTTTTTCAGTGCATTGTATGACTTTTAATTCTGTTGATGCTTTTTTATTTACAGTGTTTTGGAATCATTATATATAAAAGCATATCAGTCTTTTATTCTGTGATATCATTTGTTACTTTAAGCTATGAAACTTTCTCCCAACACAAATATTATATATATATGTGTGTGTATATATTAATATATACAGTCATCTCTTGGTATCTGTGGGAGATTGTTTCTGCGGATACTCAAATCTCTTATATAAAATGTCATAGTATTTGCATATAACCTATACATCTACACATACACTCTAAATCACCTCTGGATTACTTAAAATACCTAAGCAAGTAAATGCTATGTAGATACTTGACAACATGTGTCAAATTCAAAGTTTGCTTTTTGGAACTTTCTGGAATTTTTTTGAATATTTTTTATTTGTGGTTGGTTAAGTTTACATGCATGTATATATCACATTTTCCCAGTAGTCTTCTGAATTCACTTTTCTTTGCATTTTAAATTCATTAGAAATTTATTGTGGCATATAGTTGGAGGTGACTATAAACATTTTTCTAAATGATTAGTTGGTTGACTTTGTATCATTTATTGTTTATTTCTCCTCCTTCCCCACTGCTTTCTGGTACTTTTCAAAAACATTATATATTAAGTTTTTACATATACTAGTACTTTCCTGAGTTGTTCATTTTTTTCTGTTGATCTTTGTCTACCTTTCTACTAATATCACACTGATTTAATCAGATACTTTATAGTGATTTTAATAAATAATAGCATTGTTTCCCGGAGAAGGCAATAGCAAGCCACTCCAGTACTCTTGCCTAGAAAATCCCATGGATGGAGGAGCCTGGTAGGCTGCAGCCCTTGGGGTCGCTAGAAGTCGGATGCGACTGAGCTACTTCACTTTCACTTTTTGCTTTCACACAATGGAGAAGGAACTGGCGACCCACTCCAGTGTTCTTGCCTGGAGAATCCCAGGGACGGGGGAGCCTGTTGGGCTCCTGTCTGTGGGGTCGCACAGAGTCGGACACGACTGAAGCGACTTAGCAGCAGCAGCAGCAGCAGCATTGTTTCCCCTTATTTATCTTTTTAAATAAAATTTTTGTTTTTCTGCATTTTTTCAGATACACTTTGGAATCTTGTTAAGTGTAAAAATAATTATGTTGATATTTTGATTGGAAAATGTCAACTGATAAATCCATTTAGGAAGAATTGACATGCATATATTGTCAGTATCTTTCCATTTAGTCATGCTTCTTTCATTCTGTTATCATCATTAAATGTATATAATTCTCCTTGTTAACCTTATTTGCAACTATTTTCTCATTTTGCTGTTATTTTGAGTGGACTCTTTACCCCATTACATTTTCTGGTAGAGTGTGTAAGAGAGGTCTTGACATTTGCAGCTATATTTTGTATGTAGCTGTTTTTTTTTTTTTTAATAGTCAATCCACATTTTTATTTATTTATTATTTTTTTCTAAGCCTCATTATTACTTTATTTTTTTAAACTTTATTTTTACTTTATATTACTTTACAATACCGTATTGGTTTTGCCATACATTGACATGAATCTGCCATGGGTGTATACGAGCTCCCAATCCTGAATCCCCCTCCCACCTCCCACCCCTAGACATGGTTTTCACTTGGGTGGTTGGGAAACAAAAAGACAGGACTTGGACTTACACATCTAGGCATAGAATAGTCAGGATAGTGGTAAGTGCTTGGATTCTGGACGCAGACTACTAGAATTCTAATGAGGCTAGTGTTTAGCAGGTGACTTTAAGTGAAGTTATTAATATTCTCTGAGCCTCAACTTTATTTGAAAATTAAAATAATATAACCCACTTCATAGATTCTTGTGAACATTTAATGTGAGTTTTCAAGTACCTGGCACATAGTAAGCCTTCCACAAATACTAAGTAGCTGTTATTATCATCTCTTTATGCCTAAGAAGACATCTAATTTGTACTTCTCCATCTGGGAGGAGGCAGTAAGAGCCTCGTGTCCCCTCACCATGTAGTGTAGAGGGCAACACAATCCAATTTTGAAATGAAGGAAATTTTCCCTTTGCCTCTATTTAATTATTACAAATAAATTCCACCCTGTCATATGTTTTTGCTTTTAGTTACATGAAGTCCCTTTTACATGACAATATTTAGTTTTTTCATTAGCGGCTCCTTCAAGGTTTCTCATTGCTCTTTACTATGATACTCATATCTAGTTCAACGGCAAAGTTGGAGGAGGTCTTACATGAATCAGAGTTAGATGTGCTGGCAGGAGAGCAAAAAGCGCTTCTCTGATGTTATCTCCTTGCATTTTATTTCCGGAGTCAGTAGATAGCAGTTTAGGCCTTTCTCTGGGTTTTTCAGCCTTCCTCTTATGTGACTCTGTGCTGGGCATCTCCATTAGCTAGGAAGCTTCGGAGATGGCCGTTTCATGGGCCACTGGCTTGGGGTTGTGACCTGCATTTCAATAAATACTGCCTCAAGCCTTTCTTCTCCTGTGACCTGCTGCTTTCGGAGACCTGGGTCTGTTTCAGGGCCACTGCTTTTTCTTCTCTCTTTCATACAAGTGACTTACAAATGAATTTTAAATAGCCAGTTTATAGTGAGGAACTTTTGAGTTCATGTTACAAGGACTGTGCTCTGTGTCAGACATGCCTGCCTTCCACCCAGGAAACCAGTTCCCGTGTCTCTTATTGAGGGATATTTTATACTCTTTTCTCAATTTTAGGGAAGGACTATAAGGGCCAGGACAGGGGCTTCATTTCCACTTTGGCCACTAAGGGACCATTTTACACTTTTGGGAGCTTTAGAGAAATGCCAGGCGGTTGGTAGGGGGTGGGAAGAGAGAACAAAACTTGATTCTCCATTTTAATAGTTAATGTGAATGAAAACTGTGAACCCTGGCAAGTGTGACTTTACTCCAAGTGAATATATTTAACCTGAATAGAAATTGTGAACCCTGGCAAACATGATCTCACTTACCCATTGGCACCAACAAAACAGTAGATACCTGGATGCCATGATTTCCTAATCAGGTTGTACGTAGCCCTGATAACACTAGTTTGCTTTTTGAAATGACTAGATATTGTCCCTATTAGAGTCAGCAGTTGAACACCAAACACTTTCTGTTTATTTAAGGACAGGCTGATAGATTTTTCTTTTTCAAAAATTTCCTATCTAGCTTATAAAGTTGTAATCCATGTGTGTACAATTAAAATGATATCCACATACAGCTCAGGGTTTCCTTCGAATTGTTACTGGCTTTTGTGCATAAGGAAGGTTGTTGCTTTGCTGTAAACCACAGACCCAGAGTAAACCTCAGCTGTGCTGTAGCTATTTTGGACGACAAGTTTCTAGTTGCTTGTGTGTAATTGCCCATATTACATCATCCTAACTATTGTGAAATGTTTCAAATACAAAGCTTATCTAACGATTCATTTCAGGTGGACAGTTCTTTTTAATGTCATTTTAGAAGTAGTTCCCTGAACAAAACAGATTCCCGCCTTTGCTCTTGTTCAGGCCAGTGGTAATTTAGTGATTGATAACAATGTAGCAGAGCAAAGCATATCATATACATTGTGCATCATAACCTTGACAGCCTATCTAAAACATTCTATGAGATGTAGTTTCTCGGTGCAAATAAAGAACCAAGGGGAGAAAAATCCCCTCCACATCAAATCAAGTAAGATTTAACCCCAAATGAAATTTAATTTCCCTATTGTTGAGCGGCAGAGGAAAAAAATCTACTTTCAGTGATCACAAGAAGCTTGGATACAAATCACTCACGGGTTTAAGGGTTTCAGTTTGTCAGATTGTGTGATAGTAAATATATGCCAATACAGAAAACTTTAAAGTGTCTCTGTTGGTGGATTGCATTAACCCATTTTTAAGTCAAGTAGGTGACATTCCACTAAGCTAAGACCTTCTGGTATTTTCTGACCAATGTTAAACATTTGCAGGTTAGGTAATAGTTTATTCATCTATTAGTGGGGGTGGGGTAAAATAATAACATTTATTTTTGGCCATGAACTTTGTGTACCACGTAGACAGTATAGTGTGGTAAAAGGCCTTATAGATAATATTTCAAAATGGAAAAAAAGATTTCTTAGAACCTAAAGGTCAGAAATCAAATAATTCTAGGCCTTTTTATTGATGAATAATGGACTTTGTAAATACTATATGTGACTATTAGATCAAATGAGAGTGCATAGAGTTCAATATTAATTGGGTAATCATCAGCTGATGGCCTGTTTGCAGGATACAATGAAATTATGTTATCAATATAATGTTTTATTGATTCCTTGGTTTGAAAATTAAATAAACATAGCATAAGCAGTTGGAGTGGTAAGTTGTAGCAGAGAATAAGATTTTCATTTGAAATTTGAAAACAGAAGTAAAGGTGACTGAAGCAGAAAGCAGTCTGTGGCATAAGATTTCTGCCAGCGTTTCTCGATGTAACTAAGTATATCTGGTGTTTGGGAGGAATAAGAACTAAAGAACAGAGATGTTCCAAAATGTTTTTCAAGCCTTATGTCAATAGAAAATCCTTTTCTTGAATAGTTTAGCTTGCTTTACTATGGATATATATATATATATAATACTTATTTTATAAAGACATAAACATATGTATATACATGAACTTTGCCTCCAGTGTTGTCTTAGTATTGTAGAAACTGCTTAAAGTGTGGTGAGGAAAACTGACATGGTCCCTGCCTTTGTGGAGGGAGGAGACAAAACCCCCAAGATAAGATTATAGTGCTGTAAAGGAAAGATCATGTCATCATGAAGGGAAATGGAAGAACCTGAGCTAGTCTGGGGGATTAGGAAAGTCATATTTGAGTCGACACTTAAAAGGTGAACAAGAGTTATGGAGATGGTGTGATGGTTGAAAGCAGAGAAAAGGAGTAGTGTGTGTGAAGACCCTGAGGTGGGCAAAAGCTTGGTGGAGCTAGAGCGAGAGGGCCAGGAGAATCTAAACAGGTGGGTGAGTGGGGAAACATCACAGGCTATGGCTGGTGAGGTGTGGATCTGGAATGAAAACCTCCGCTTAGTTTCAATGGGCTGTTCTTCCCCCCGAGGTGGTTTGACTTTGTTGATGTCTTGAATCCCACGCACAGCCTCCAGTTCAAGCAGTGGAAGCAGGCTGAGGCAGGAGAGTAGCACGCAGAGACTACTGTGAATTCTGCAGAAAACAAATTCATCCCAGAAAAGCAGCCATGGCAAGGATCACTTTTAAAGTAAAGAAAGAAGCCGCCTGCAGGCAGCTTCAGATGGCTGGTTTGCAGTTCAAGCCCATTCTGCACGATGGCCTTTTGTATTCCTGCTGCATCCAAACATGTTAGCGAGTGGTGTACCAGTGGACTCTCTGAGACGGTGTTTGTGGCACACACCAGGCTTAGCTAGTTACGTTTATGATGTGCAGTCGGTAGTGTCAAGGCATTATTAATAGAGAAGAAGGCAAGGAATTTCTCCTTTTATCTCCCCTCTGGATAAATAGACAGCAGGCCCCAGAGAAGAAAGAACTCTTTCTTTCCCTATGTCTTGGCTTCTTTCTCCTTTCTGCTCCTTTTTTTTTTTTTTTTTCTGTGAAGTTCTGCTTGATAGTCAGCAGAGGGCGCACAAATGCACTAAAATGCAGCCTTTATTCCTCTGGCCACAGTAATTTCATTGTCTTTATCTCTTCATCTTTATATTCCTTAGAGACAGGGATGCGTCTTGGCCTTTTCTTTTTGTAATATTTCTATCAAGGGAAATATTCCCCACCGATTTTGGAAAGGTGGGAAAAAATTACTGTCTAGATATAAAGAGAAAGAGAGAACAGGATTATATTCCTGATGTGTATGTGTGAGTCGCTCAGTCGTGTCCGACTCTTTGGGACCCCATGGACTGCAGCCCGCCAGGCGTCTCTGTCCATGAAATTTTCTAGGCAAGGATACTGGAGTGGGCTGCTATTCCCTTCTCCAGGGGATCTTCCCAACCCAGGGATCGAACCCGGGCCTCCTGCACTGCAGGCAGAGCCTTTACTGACTGAGCTACAAGGGAAGGCCCTGATACATGGGAACAAATTGTGTGTGTGTGTGTGTGTGTGTGTGGTGTGTGTGTGTGTGGTGTGTGTGTGTGTGGTGTGTGTGTGGTGTGTGTGTGTGTGAAGATGTGTATAAGAGACAGGTGTGTGGTGTGTGTGTGTGTGTGTGGTGTGTGTGGTGTGTGTGTGTGTGTGTGTGTGTGTGTGTGTGTGTGTGTGTGAGACAGATCTCAGAGTTGCTGGTACCCTGTATGACTCATTTGGAAAGGACTCGTTTTGCCGGTGGCAAGGCAGAAAGCCTGGGCTCTTCTTTGCTTTCCCCAGGCTGTTGTCCTCAGAGCAGCTGCCCTGCTTGCTGACAGGTTCTAATAATGAGGGTGATGTGGCCAGGGGGAGATTCATCTTCTTCCCCAATATGACTTCTTCATTGAATTTGCTCCTTGCTGAAGTCCAAAGTGGATTGTCTCCTCTGAACTGTGTGCTCTGCTCACTCTGCCTAAGGTCAGAGAATCCAGCTGGAGCCTGTCTGCCTCCAACATCACTGGCTGTAGAAGGCGATCCACATATGTCTGTGACAGTTCTGTGCATGACGTGTGAGAGGCAGATGAGAGCTAGTTTAAGCTCCTCCAAAGATGCCTTGGTGTGGCAGTGCTGACGAAGGTGGAGACTTGTTTGTGTCGATGACATAATAGGAGAAGACATTCAGAGTCCAGCTGCAGGGAGTGAGGAGGTGTGCGGCTTAATACAGGTTTCTGACAAAAGCCCACACGCTTCACATTCTTCCGCCCCTAGTGCCAATCTTCTTCTGATGTCTTAACCTGACTTTTGTTCTGCTTTGCTCAAAGGTTTCTGGTGCCACAAAGAATTGCTTGGCTGGGGAGTAGTTATAGTGGCTAACACATTGATGCTAGTGTGGGGCACTTTATAGCTAACTAGTCTTGTAATAACTCCACATGAGAAATGAATAAGGTTCAGTTTAGCATATTCTCCTTATTGTTAAAGCATCAGGCACAGTTACAGCTTTCTCATAAATAATAGTGATAGCTCCGAAGGGCCATTGTTCATGTAAATTTCCTGACTGTTAGCGAGTTTGGAAAAGAACTGTGTTGAAGAACAGGTTATTTAAAAAGCAGAGTGATTTCCCAATAAAATGCCTTTCAGCTTTTCCCTCTGGGGCTCTGGGCTGCCCCCCTTGTCTCCAAGATCCACGTGGGCAGGTTTCATGTTAGCTTGTGAGCCCAGTAGAAGTATTCTTTATTTCTATGCCAGCAAAACACTAATACTCGAAACACAAAGGACATTTAACACAGTAACTGTTGCTCATGGAGTGAGTGGCGCTGCTAGCCTGCTCTCTCTTGGATGGCTTCTGTATGATGGGAGCAAGGTTGGGAGTTGGGCCCAGGCTTGTGTGGTATAAGTAACCAACTTTAAAAAAGCGTTTGTATAGTTAGGGTCATTCTTGCCCTTTCTCAATAGACTTGCAGTCCTGGGCTGAATATTTATCGGGCTTGGTTTTGTGCCTTTGAAACAAAGGAAACTTCCAGTGACCAGTTTGGTTAATCACTAATGCTTATTCCCTCTTCCCTACTCTTCCTTATTGGGTTTCCTTCTACGCCAGTACATTGGATTTCCAGTCACAGCAAACCCTATTAGGCTGCCTTCCATTGATAGCAGATTAGATTCCCTTACACCTCACTGCCTAGCAGGATTTTCCTCTCCACAATGTGGAGAGTATTAGATTCCCTTACATGGGTTGCTGCTTGTTAAATTGTGTTTGGTGCTGCGTAGTATTGAATTCTCTTTCCCATCAGCAGTCTCTGGGTTGTTAATTACACACTTGCAGATTCACTTCTCTTGCATATTCTCTAAGGCATAACTCTGCATGAGCTCTGGCCATACACGTCAGTGCCTCAGGCAGCCCTGTCTGCTCACAGGTTTTGTTCGGTTCAGCTATGTGGTTATTGAACATCTGTGTGTCAAGAGCCTGCAGGATTTATAAACTTGAGTGGGGAATAATCTTTGCCTTCAAGGAGTTTACAGTCTAGTGGTCAGGGAGAGGACAGGGCAGTGCATAAGATGTGTATGCATGTAGGGTAAGCATTGATTTTACCACTTTGCTAATAACAGTTTTTATTTGGCATAATTAAAGCACCTTAGAAGGCAACTCATTCCTTATAATGCCATTTTCACCAGCACTCTGTTCCATAATGAAAAAAGAAAACATTTGGAAGCATAATTGAGTGAAAATGGACATTTTATTGGGTTCTACTGCAGGTATTGGCAGAATTACAAAAAAAGAATTCTGGGGTCTCTTAACATACTCAATCCTGCTTTTGTATGTACCTAGTACTCTTGCCTGGAAAATCTCATGGGCGGAGGAGCCTGCTGGGCTGCAGTCCATGGGGTCGCTAAGAGTCAGACACAACTGAGCGACTTCACTTTGACTTTTCACTTTCATGCATTGGAGAAGGAAATGGTAACCCACTCCAGTGTTCTTGCCTGGAGAATCCCAGGGATGGGGGAGCCTGGTGGGCTGCCATCTGTGGGGTTGCACAGAGTCGGACACGGCTGAAGTGACTTAGCAGCAGCAGCAGCAGCAGCATGATATTAGAACTCCTATGATTCTAAGAGGTACCCATCAGGCATGGAGTAATAAAAATTCATATATAGTCTATTCTCTAATAGACCTTGACATTACATACAGACTAGGGCCTATGTCTTTTTCTTTTGACACCAAAATATGCACAATTTTATTCATCCCTGGAAGGGAGGAGACCAATGGTAATGGGAAATGGAGTCAGTCATGGTTTCCCACAAGGAACAGCAAGGAGACAGGTGTTACCAATTGTGTTCTTAATGCTCAAGAGTCTCAACCTGGTGGCAAAATCACAGTCTGTGTCCCACATTAGTGTATTGCCTAATTCCTTCTTTGTATATATCCTCATTCCTTGAACACTCACCACATGTCAGGCACAGTTCCAGGTGCGTCATTGTAGCATCTTAGTAATCGCTCACCAAACAAATGAACCTTCTCCATATTTGCTGTCAATACAAAAATCCAAGTTTACTGGCAACAAAAGGATATGTTTTGTATCTCTTTCTTCCAACTCAACCAGAGTGCTTCATTAATGCCAAATTTCTAATTTGATGTGAACAGTACTTACAGCACAGTCTGAAGCTTGAAATGACAAATTATGATCTCAAAAGTGTAGTTTAGAAAAAGACTTAGCTAATAAATACAATTATTTGATGTAGGAATGAAATAAAACCCAAAACTTTAGTCTATTTTTTTTCCTTTGACACCAAAATATTGTGCCATTTAAAAAAATCCCTGGAAGAGGGGGAACCAAAAGTTAAGTCAAAGTAGAAAAGAGGTGGCAGGACCAATGTTTTTGCAACTGACTCAGTCTTTTCTAACGAGTCAAATTTAAAGTGCATCTAAACCCCAGAGTATGAGATCTGTATTTCCTATTCTAATTGTGTAGCGTAAAGATGTTTTACTAGTATGGCAAGGTGACAGTGACATTCAAAACTCGTTTTTCAAAGATGTGTTACTCTTCAAACATGTGGACCATAACGCTGTTTCATTAGAATAATAAAATATTGATCTTTCAACTGAAATGCCCTACTCCCTTACTTGATCAAGGTCATCACCACTTGTTAAGAGATGTTTTCTTTTCTGAGGTTTGTCCTTACTCTATGCTAAGGTTTGTCCTTAGCTCTATGCTAAGCATAGAGCTTAGCATGCATATCTGAATGCAGGCTTTGTTATCCTGAACTCTCTTCTTGAGCCTTTACTGAGCTTCTACTATGTGTAACACAGCATCTTCCTACCCTCTCAAACACTCCTACTGGAGTATGTACTGTTATAGACTCAACTATTTTGTATTTCATCCCCTTTTGAATCCAAGACTGTGACCGTCACTTATGGATTATGGCTTCAGAGAAACAGTCGGTTCCAATGAACCCTGCTATCCCTTGGACAGGCCTTAGCCATAAAGGGCATAGTCAGTCACTTTCTCAAAATTTGCCCCCCCCCTTCCACATTAATAGCATGATGGCGTACATTCTGAGCATTGCCTGTGACTCATAATCACCATGCAAAATGCATCATTCATTAACTGTTTAGTGTGACCTTTTGCACAGTGGCACTAATTATTATTATCAAAGAAGCCCAGTAAACTAGACTGGTAATTATCAGAGATTTATTTGAATAGACAGCTAAGCTATTCTTGGCAAGTTAGTCAAAGCAGTTGTCATGAGAGCCTTACAAATATGTCTTATGAATTGGGTTAATTAGGGTAATTAATAGCTGATATTTGGCCCCCTTTTCCCAAGGTATTGCCTATGCATTATCAAAAGGGGAGAGGTAAAGTTAAATAAAAAGGGACAGTTTGTTTCCCTCTTCCAAGAAAGCTACTTAAGTCAGTGAAAACCACCCCGCCTCCAAAGGTGGCTAGGTGAAGGTGAAGGTGAAGTCGCTCAGTCGTGTCCGACTCTTTGCGACCCCGTGGACTGTAACCTACTAGGCTTCTCCGTCCGTGGGATTCTCCAGGCAAGAATACTGGAGTGGATTGCCATTTCCTTCTCCAGGGGATCTTCCCGACCCAGGGATTGAACCTGGGTCTCCCGCATTGGAGGCAGACGCTTTAACCTCTGAGCCACCAGGGATCCTATTTTATGGAGTCTTCTCCTGCTTTTGAAGATTCCAGAACCAGCAAGCACAAGCCACCCTGAAGAAAATGCAGCTGGAAAGAGGAGCTAAGCTGTCAGTCCCCTGCGGTTGCTGCTTTCCTGTTAGTCACCCGTGAGATCCCCCGAGGGACAGCCCCTCTGGCTCCCGCTTTTGACAGAGCCTCACTTTGTCTTTTCTCTCATCTAGAGCTTGCTTGCCTTGCTCTCCAGCCTGTTCGTGGTATTGGTTTTCTTATTTTTCCTTCACAAGGAAGTCGTGAGTTTCCTTACCCAGGTTTCTGCCCCTCAGAGGTTTTCCAACTTTTAATTTTGTTGGAGACCTTTTTTTAAATTTAATACCTTGGGGACTATCTAACATTGCCTGGTGGTGGTTTTGCTCTTTTTTCAAAGAGAGGAAAAGGGACTAGCTCTGAAGAGCTTTCTCTTTCTCACCCCTGAGAAAGTAGAGAGGAAAAGTCCAAGTTTCTTCTCTGTGTATCTCAGCATATTGAGTTGTTTTCCTTACTACAGTGTAAAGACAAAGGGAGAGGTTAAAAATGAAACCGGTTTTCCCCAATGAGATTATCCTTTCAGAGGATACCATTGTTCACAAAATGAATTCAAGACTTTTTGTAGTGCTTTTGAATAGCAAATTGATTTCTCCCCGTTTCTTCCATAAAGCAAGGAAAAGGAATCCAAGGAGGGAAGGGGACTGAGGACATTAGTTGGATACCAAATCTGTATCATTTCCTGGGCTTGATCCTTTCTTATATTAAGTAACACTTGTCACAACAGCCTCATGAAATGGGAAACAGTATTATCTTATTTCACAGATGAAGAAAGTAAAGTATTGAAAGGTTAACTAATTTTCCTGAGGTCACACATAATCAAGAATGACCAAGTCTCTCTGATCCAGAGTCCTTTCCACACCAGGTAGTGGAGTTTTCCAGAAAAGTGAGAGGCCTTTAGTAGTTCTAGTACAAATTCCAGATGTGCTATTCAAACTCCCCTTGACTCAGAATACCCATACTTTCTTGCTTCTCTGCCTCCTTGGCAATTGAGATTTCTAGGTCAGAGGCTAGCATTCTGGCTGACCCATAAAATTTGAGGACAAATCTAGGAAAAACGTTTAGTAGAGGGCATTAGGCTAATACTTTAGAAATGACCACAGCTTTTGTTTCCCATGTCACACTGGAATCTCATGGTCAGAAAGAGGCGGTTCCCTTCTCTGCTTTACATATAGTTGCCCTGATTTGCCTGCAGTGGCTTGATGATCCTTGGAGACCACACAGGACGCATGGGAAGTGGAGGCGGGTGTGGTCCCCTAGTAAAACAGGGCCATATTCTGGCATCTTAGGAAGCTGAAAACTAACAAAGGGGAGCGAATGTAGGCCCATTTCTCTGGTGTTCCCTTACAAAATTTAGAATGAGTATCACACATTTAGTGTTAAAAATTTTTTCATGCATAGGCATTTGCCTAGCCCCTAAAGAACATTAATTCATTCAACAAATAGCTACAGAATACCTGCTTCACACCTGACAGTGTTTTCAGGATTCCAGGAAGAACAGTGAACAGAACAGACAAAAATTACTAACATCATGGGATTAACATTCTAGTAGGGGGAAAGAGATAATAAAATAAATAAGCTCAATATTATGGTAGCTTAGAAAATAGGTGCTATGGAGAACAAGGAATTGTGAGTATTGGAGAAATTATGCAAATTAAATAGGGCAGTCAGGTAAAGCTTCAGTGAAACCTATTTTTTTCTTCCTTCTCACTTCACACACACACACACGTTTCCAGCTAGGCTGATAGTTCATTCATTCATTAGTACCTACTCTACCAACTGCCTTTGTATCTTACATGGGATATGCATTTAAGAACAAAACATATTTCTCCTAGCCTTATGGAGCCCAGACTGTAGCACAGGAGACAGACAGTAAAAAATGGTTACACAGATAATGACTTGCAATCATAAGTGTGGTGGAAAGCAGTAGAGGGTATTAACATGTACCACACATGGAGGCCAGGACATGGATACCAACTCTATGAGGCTAAAGACCACAGGCAGACCACTGAACATTTGCTAACTGGAGTATAGTAGGGAAGACCATGATGACATGATTACAAAACAGAAAGTCTCATTTGGTTTTGGTTGTGTCTAGGGACCCTTGAATTTGTGATTTCAAATGTCTGATTGCTATAATTGCATATAGATAGCTTTAGCCTCCAATCCAGCTATTTATTGGTATTTGATTTTAAATACTCATGTACATATATATGGCTATATTTTTCTGGAAAACAAATTAATGACTGTTTGATGTGGTGAATTTGTGGGGCTGCTAGAAAACTGACTTAAACAGAGGGAAAGCATTAACGAAATGATGGCTGATTTTTAGAGTGCCTATTTGATTTTCTTCTCCATTCATTGTTCCTGCAAAGATTCAAAATCCCCTAAAATGAAAGATGGTAGGATAAAATGGATCCTTTTTATGTTTAAACCATTATTTTTTTCTCCTACGGACCGAGGGCTAATAGCCTAGAACTAGTACTTTGGCTCCCTAAAAAGTCCTGCAAGACAAGCCAATTACGGACTCCGAAATATTTTTTAGTTCCTTGTAATAGCGATTCATTCTCTGCTATGGTACACTAACTGGGAAACAAGTTGAAATGAGAGTTTGGGCACTTTTAGAATAATTGATTATATTTACCAAATCCTTAATAGTGCAGAGAGGCTAGTGGGTGGGGAATAGAAGAGCAAAAGGAAAGGTGAGATGAATGTGTGTCCGGGAGAGCATGACTTTTTATAAAGCTATGACTTCTGAATTGACACCTGTGGAATACACTTTAGCTAACTTTTTTTCATTCCGTTTAGTCTTCAAGTAGACAGCAGTTAGATTATTTATGCTGATATCTGCCTTTATGTGCTATGGTGTTACTTTTTTTATGTTACCTGCATTGTTGGCACAATTCATTTTTTAAAAATTGAAGCATTGTTGATTTACAGTGTTATGTTAGTTTTACATGTACAGCAAGCTGATTCATTTTTATATATGTATGTGTGTGTGTATGAGAAGGCAATGGCGCCCCACTCCAGTACTCTTGCCTGGAAAATCCCATGGACGGAGGAGCCTGGTGGGCTGCAGTCCATGGGGCCACATAGAGTCGGACACGACTGAAGCGACTTAGCAGCAGCAGCAGTCTCACGTCCATCGAGTCGGTGATGCCATCCAGCCATCTCATCCTCTGTCGTCCCCTTCTCCTCCTGCCCCCAATCCCTCTCAGCATCAGAGTCTTTTCCAATGAGTCAACTCTATGCATGAAGTGGCCAACGTATTGGAGTTTCAGCTTTAGCATCAGTCCTTCCAATGAACACCCAGGACTGATCTCCTTTAGGATGGACTGGTTGGATCTCCTTGCAGTCCAAGGGACTCTCAAGAGTCTTCTCCAACACCACAGTTCAAAAGCATCTATGTATATGTTCTGAATGTTCATTGGAAGGACTGATGGTGAAGCTGAAATTCTAGTACTTTGGCTGCCTGATGAGAAGAACTGACTCATTGGAAAAGACCCTGATGCTGGGAAAGATTGAAGGTGGGAGGAGAAGGGGACGTCAGAGGAGGAGATGGTTGGTTGGCATCACTGACTTGATGGACATGAGTTTGAGTAAGTTCTAGGAGCTGGTGATGGACAGGGAAGCCTGGGGTGCTGCAGTCCATGGGGTTGCAAAGAGTCAGACACAACTGAGTGACTGAACTGAACTGATGTATATGTTAATCTCAACCATTTATCCCCCCCCCCCCCGCTTTGGTAACCAACCACAAGTTTGTTTTCTATGCCTGTGAGTCTGTTTCTGCTTTGTAACTAGGTTGATTTGCATCATATTTTAGATTCTGCATATAATGGATATTAAATGGTATTTGTCTTTCTCTGTCTGGCTTACTTCACTTTTTGTATGATAATCTCTAGGTTGATGTGGTGTGACTTTGGTGAGCAGGAGAAATCAGCTGTTAGCAAGTGAAGAGTACAACAGGCACAGCCATGGTGTCCTTCTCCAGGCCACCATCTCTGGCGGTCTCCAACTGCCCTTTTTATCTGGGCACTTTGGTGACACTATTAGCTGGCCTGTTCTCTTTCCTTTTGAGGATAATTTATTTTGTTTGAATCTTCTGTTACTTTCCCTTTTGGTCTACTCTTCTTTCAGTGGTTCTGCTTGCCTATCTGGTGGTCTTTTCGAAAGTTCCAACCCAATGCCAATCTGGAGTGGCACGGGTAATGCCAAAATGGAAGTAGTCTTCAGAAATTATAGAAATGTTATGGGGGAAGCAAGTTGAGGGTAAGTGGATTTCTAAAACAAATAGGATCTTAGGCCTCTTTAATGAAGATTAATTTCCCGATTATGGGAAGAATTAGCCCCTCTGAATTCTTTGCTGCTGAGATTACATCTGTAGTGTTATGTTCAATTCTGCATACCTTATTTTAAGTAGGACACTGACTAGGCCACAGTAAGTTTCAAGAAAAGGTTAAGAAATTGATAAAAGGCCTGGAGACCACATCATTTGTGGAACAATGTTTCTATTGCTTTATTATAATAGAGGCAAAAACTCAGTTGTGTAAAGTCAACATTATCATTGGTCTGCATTGGGAAAATGTATTGAAATGAAGGTACTGAAACCAAAGTGTCACAAAAGCGTAAAATGTTCTTCTTCCTAACATTTGGACTTTGAATTAGTTGCTTTGAAAAATGTATACCGTGCGAACCCAGCACTAGCTCATTGTTTGACCAGAACAATAGCTTTTACATATTCAGCCTGAAGACTGGTTCTCAGGTATAAGGCCAAAACCTGATGGATAATTGGGGGATCATGAGGATTTCCCTCCCCCTTTTAGAGTGCTTTATTTACGCTTCTCATCACTGAAGAACACCACTGTCAGAGGCAAGGGCTTAGAAAGTTTGGACTGATGGCTAGTATGCTATCTTTACATCTTCTTGACATCTTTTCTGGCTTTGTAGTGGTGTGCTTTTAGTGGAGTTAGGAAAGAGTTAATATCTTGGCATAACCTTAGATGTGGCTTGTTTTTCTCTTAAGAATATTGAGAAGGTGAGCATGTAGTGGGAAATTTTGAGATTTTCTGGTTTACAGACTTTCTAAAAGGCATTTCTAATCATCATCATCATCATCACTATCCCAAATGACAGAAGAAATATTAACTTGTGAAAATAAATATTCAAAAGGCAAATTTTATGAAATGGTTGACCTCCATTGGATCCTCATTATCTTTAGATCATGTAGGGAGGGGTCGCTCATACCTTTATTTACTAATTGTCTATCTTCTCATGCCTTATTCATTTATTTTTTAAAGCACAGGGGAAAAAACTTTTGAGGGAAGAGATCAGAGTAATCTTTGTTTGCACAGAAACACTATGTGTGCATTGTTGGCTTAAGGCCAGTGGTAGACAGAAAGAGTCTGACTTGAGAGCATATCCTGGCCCTGATTTCCAGGAAGGGAAGACACAGAAACATCATTCCCAGAGCAGAGATAGCGTGTTTGTGAACAAGCCAAGATTTCCCTTGTTTCTTCCTGTGATCTTCCCTCATTTTGAAGTACTGGATGAGATCAGGCCTCCAGGGATGGCACTCGGTTAGGTGGTAATTGGGAGGGACTAGGGATCTAGCAGTACCTGGAAGGCAAGAGGGTGACCCAAGCACTTTCAACTTCTTCTGGAAAAAAGGCACAGCGTCAGGCAATCAGAAGAGGAAGGGAAAAAGCGTGAAATTCACATCCTTAGATTCCATAAAAGAGGAAAGGAGAGTGCTCACTGTTTCCCATCAGATGTGCAGTTTTATGGCACTCTCTTCTATTGTGTATGTTTAGTGTTGTGTGAAAGTCCCTTCAGGCTTCTTTACCAGTAGCGCCACCGAGGAAGCCCCTTTGGAGAGCTGAGAGCAGGTGGGTTGGCCATGTGCAGAGAGTGAAGGTGTCCGCCTACAGGCTGCTGTAGGGAATGCCTGCATCTTCTTTCCTACTTCTGACAAGTAGACTAGGGTAATTTTACAGAGAGTATCCAAACTAGGGTCAGCTTGTCTCAGGACTCATCTTTACGCAAAGGCTACATGAAGAATTTTAAAGTCATGAGCGTCTGACCACTGGAGAAAGCTTTTCCTAGCTCAAAAATGTCTCTGTGGTTTAATTAGCTACCCCTTTGTATACGGATTTTTTCAGCACTGTACTGAATGTGACTTGTCTATTACAGAAGAGCCAACCCAAATTCAGTTGGATTTGTGGCTGTAGGGAGGTTCTTTGAATTTATTCAGCATGCCTTATGTTCTTTCTCACAGCTGACACTCATACATAGCTTGCAAAATCAAGAATTAGAGCTAGAGAGAAGCAAACTCTTTCTCCCAAACAAATAATTTCTCTAGTTCCATCCCCTGTTTCGGATCACATGTATCTGAAGGTAGTTCTGATGGCAAGTGCCACTTAGGAGAACCTTCTATGTTGCTCTCTTTTCTATATACCCTTGTTATAGCACTAACAACATGTCATTATAATTCTCCCTTCACTCAGCCTTTATATAGTACAGTCAAATTTGATTAACTGAGACTAATTTGGGGGAAGGCCAGTTGGAATTACAGAGAGAAAAAAATGCAATTTTATTACTTTCAAGTTCATAGAATAATAAGAAGTAAGCTAACAAAGCCCTTGCCAGGAAGTTTTGCCAAGTAGACGTCCTTGGATCTGCTTTAATGACTAAATAAGAGTGATGTGCAATTAACATATTTATTGTTTGTAAATTGCTTCTAAAGTGCTTAAAAACAATTTATTCTCTTAAGTAGTTTAAACACTTCCCTTGTAATCTTGTTTACACCATAATTTGCTCAGTAAACCTTTTTAAAAATAGATACAGCAGCCTATCTCTATCAGAATGATCACCAAATATGAATTAGTGACGTCTGAACTACAAACGTATTAGTACAACATGGAGAAGAAACTAAGCCTGAGAATGATGCTTTGAGGAAGTGGGCAGAGCAGATTCCCCTTTTCCTGCTTAGTTTTAGTCACAGAGAAAGGGCCTCAGTCTCATTTAGAGAGGAGAAAAGCTCCCTCACCAGCAAGCAACACTTGCCATCAGTCTAGCCCCCCTCAATAGTCTAATGCCAGTTTCCACTGAGGCAGTAAAAATGAGCAAATTTACCTTTTCAATAATTTCCCTATGATCAAACAATCCCCAGTGGGCACTAATAGAAGATGCTGTAGTTTGATTGCAGTTTATCTCTAGCAATTATAGATGAGCAATTTAAGTGGCAACAAAACAAGTCATTTGCTAGAATGAGACTGTATTTCACTGAGCTTTATCATTTCACTTTTTTTTTTTTTCAGATTACTAAGCTTTTTCAGATTACTCTGTTTCCTTAGGTGGATCATACATCCTCTTTCTGCAGTATCCTGAGGAGCAATTACTTTTCTTAATGATAGGATATTGACAGATGATTTACAAACATCATTTGCACTAAATTTTACTTTTCCCTCCCTTGAGGAATTTTGTTGACAGAATTTACAGCATTAGGTTTTACTCTTTGAGGACTTCTTAGGAGAAATAACAGGAAGAAGTTGGGCAGGTGGAGAGGGATGAGCCCTGGCCTGGTGGCCGAAGAGCTGAGTTCTAAACTTATGTCTGGGTTTCTAAAAACCAACTGTGATACTTTGAGGGTGGTGGTGAGGTTCCCTGGGCCCATTTCCTTGTCTTCAAAATATTGAATATGTGTGTGTGTCTGTGTCTGTGTGTGTGAGAGAGAGAGAGAGAGAGAGAGACAGGGACACAAAGAGAGATTAGATACTCTCTAAGGTCTTTTTGAGCTTTAATACTCTCTGGGTAATTGATTCTATGATGGTCATGAGGCCAAAAGGAAATTTTTCAAAGCCTAGGGCATAGCATGGTAAGACTGCACTAATGACTTCAAGAACCTTTGCAAATGACCACATTTGGTAGAAAAGCAACTAAAGACTCTTGTCATGATATGAGAAATAATTAATATTGCATAAAAGGTTGGTTTTTTAAAATTCATTTATTTTAATTGGAGGCTAATTGCTTTATAGTATTGTATTGATTTTGCCATACATCAACATGAGTCTGCCACGGGTGTACACATGTTCCCCATCCTGAACCCCCCTCCCACCTCCCTCCCCATACCATCCCTCTGGGTCATCCCAGTGCACCAGCCCCAAGCATCCTGTATCGAGCCTGGACTGGCGATTCATTTCTTATATGATATTATACATGTTTCCATGACATTCCCCCAAATCATCCCACCCTCTCCCTCTCTCACAGAGTCCCAAAGACTGTTCTATACACCTGTGTCTCTTTTGCTGTCTCGCATACAGGGTTATCATTACCATCTTTCTAAATTCCATATATATGCATTAGTATACTGTATTGGTGTTTTTCTTTCTGGCTTACTTCACTCTGTATAATAAGCTCCAGTTTCATCCACCTCATTAGAACTGACTCAAATGTATTCTTTTTAATGGCTGAGTAATACTCCATTGTGTATATGTACCACAGCTTTCTTATCCATTCATCTGCTGATGGACATCTAGGTTGCTTCCATGTCCTGGCTATTAGAAACAGTGCTGTGATGAACATTGGGGTACACGTAATGTGTCTCTTTCCATTCTGGTTTCCTCGGTGTGTATGCCCAGTAGTGGGATTGCTGGGTCATAAGGCAATTTTATTCCCAGGTTTTTAAGGAATCTCCACACTGTTCTCCATAGTGGCTGTACTAGTTTGCATTCCCACCAACAGTGTAAGAGGGTTCCCTTTTCTCCACACTCTCTCTGGCATTTATTATTTGTAGACTTTAGGATTGCAGCCATTCTGACTGGCGTGAAATGGTACCTCATTGTGATTTTGATTTGCTTTTCTCTGATAATGAGTGATGTTGAGCATCTTTTCATGTGTTTGTTAGCCATCCGTATGTCTTCTTTGGAGAAATGTCTGTTTAGTTCTTTGGCCCATTTTTTGATTGGGTCATTTATTTTTCTGGAATTGAGCTGCATAAGTTGCTTGTATATTTTTGAGATTAGTTGTTTGTCAGTTGCTTCATTTGCTATTGTTTTCTCCCATTCAGAAGGCTGTCTTTTTACCTTGCTTATAGTTTCCTTTGTTGTGCAGAAGCTTTTAATTTTAATTAGATCCCATTTGTTTATTTTTGCTTTTATTTCCAGTATTCTGGGAGGTGGATCATAGAGGATCCTGCTGTGATTTATGTCGGAAAGTGTTTTGCCTATGTTCTCCTCTAGGAGTTTTATAGTTTCTGGTCTTACGTTTAGATCTTTAATCCATTTTGAGTTTATTTTTGTGTGTGGTGTTAGAAAGTGATCTAGTTTCATTCTTCTACAAGTGGTTGACCAGTTTTCCCAGCACCACTTGTTAAAGAGATTGTCTTTACTCCATTGTATATTCTTGCCTCCTTTGTCGAAGATAAGGTGTCCATAGGTGTGTGGATTTATCTCTGGGCTTTCTATTTTGTTCCATTGATCTATATTTCTGTCTTTGTGCCAGTACCATACTGTCTTGATGACTGTGGCTTTGTAGTAGAGCCTGAAGTCAGGCAGGTTGATTCCTCCAGTTCCATTCTTCTTTCTCAAGATTGCTTTGGCTATTCGAGGTTTTTTGTATTTCCATACAAATTGTGAAATTATTTGCTCTAGCTCTGTGAAAAATACCGTTGGTAGCTTGATAGGGATTGCATTGAATCTATAGATTGCTTTGGGTAGTATACTCATTTTCATGATATTGATTCTTCCGATCCATGAACATGGTATATTTCTCCATCTGTTAGTGTCCTCTTTGATTTCTTTCACCAGTGTTTTATAGTTTTCTATATATAGGTGTTTAGTTTCTTTAGGTAGATATATTCCTAAGTATTTTATTCTTTTCGTTGCAATGGTGAATGGAATTGTTTCCTTAATTTCTCTTTCTGTTTTCTCATTATTAGTGTATAGGAATGCAAGGGATTTCTGTGTGTTGATTTTATATCCTGAAACTTTACTATATTCATTGATTAGCTCTACTAATTTTCTGATGGAGTCTTTAGGGTTTTCTATGTAGAGGATCATGTCATCTGCAAACAATGAGAGTTTTACTTCTTCTTTTCCAATTTGGATTCCTTTTATTTCTTTGTCTGCTCTGATTGCTGTGGCCAAAACTTCCAAAACTATGTTGAATAGTAGTGGTAAAAGTGGGCACCATTGTCTTGTTCCCGACTTTAGGGGAAATGCTTTCAATTTTTCACCATTGAGGATAATGTTTACTATGGGATTGTCATATATAGCTTTTATTATGTTGAGGTATGTTCCTTCTATTCCTGCTTTTTGGAGGGTTTTAGAAGTTAGAGGAGACCATAGACTGAAAATAAAAGCAGTGTAAGCCGACTGGGTTTCCATTTCCTACTGTCTGGAAAGTTAGACCGAGTGGAAGGCACCCTGGTCTGGGAAGTAGGGGCCTTAGGCTTTTGCTCTGACTCTGCCAATAATTGGCTATTGATCTTGAATTAAAAAAACTCTCTGGGACTCAGTTTTTTCATGTTTTAAAAAGAGAAAATAATACCTTGTCTATGTACTTCTTAAAACTGCTATGGTTATTGGAAAAGATCTTAGGGCAAGGCTATATGAAAAAACTGTTGCCATACTGAAACAAGGTGTCAATTTAAGAAAATAATTTTTAAAATTGGACCATTGAGAGGCACAGCCCAACAAATGTGTCTCACTGTATTAGATTGTAAAAACCTTTTTTGTTTTTTATTTCTTTATTTTTTAAAATATAAATTTTTTATTTTAATTGGAGGCTAATTACTTTATAATATTGTATTGGTTTTGCCATACATCAACATGAGTCCACCCCAGGTATACACGTGTTCCCCATCCTGAACCCCCTCCCTCCTCCCTGTACCATCCCTCTGGGCCATCCCATGGCACCAGCCCCGAGCATCCTGTATTGTGCATCGAACCTGGACTGGCAATTTGTTTCATATATGATATTATATATGTTTCAATGCCACACTACGAAATCATCCCACCCTCTTCCTCAGAATCCAAAAGTCTGTTCTATACGTCTGTGTCTCTTTTGCTGTTTTGCATACAGGGTTATCATTACCATCTTTCTAAATTCCATATATATGCATTAGTATACTGTATTGGTGTTTTTCTTTCTGGCTTACTTCACTCTGTATAATAGGCTCCAGTTTCATCCACCTCATTAGAACTGATTCAAATGTATTCTTTTTAATGGCTGAGTAATACTCCATTGTGTTTATGTACCACAGCTTTCTTATCCATTCGTCTGCTGATGGACATCTAGGTTGCTTCCATGTCCTGGCTATTAGAAACAGTGCTGCAATGAACATTGGGGTACACATGTCCTTTCAATTCTGGTTAAAAACCCTTTTTAAAGGTGTAGATGATATAAAGTTCAATATGATGTACGTGTATACTGACATATTAGTAAACATGGCATTCTAATATTTTAGGTTCTGAAATGATTCTTTGGATGAATGAAAGAGATATGTTTACAGGGTTGGAGAGACAGAAGGCTAGTTTTTACTTAAGCCAGTTTTCCCTGCAATCTAAATTCTTGAGAAATGTTGAAACAAATACAAGTAGAGGAAGCACAGTAGCCTTTCTTAAAAGAGCTTTGCAAGAGTCCTTCATTTCATCTATGAAAGAGGCAAATGAGCTCTTCCTATCTGATGGATGGGTCTACCATCAGCTAACATTCAGTTCAGTTCAGTTCAGTTCAGTCACTCAGTTGTGTCCGACTCTTTGCGACCCCATGAATCGCGGCACGCCAGGCCTCCCTGTTCATTTAATGCTAACTAACAAGCAGTGGGTGAGTATCTGCTCTGTGCCAGAAATGGTGACAGCCACTGAAGCCCTTAAGTTTCCAGCCTCATGTCGCTGACACATAGGTAATACAATGTGTTAAATGTTGTGATAGAGGTAGGTCTACTCTTTGTATTTCCTTAGGTCACCAAGGGCATCACATTTCAGGACTGGAGAGTCCTGAGTCACTGGTCAACAGTCTTCCTAAGGCAACCCTGTCCAATAGAATTTTATGGGATGATGGAAATATTCTATATCTGTGCTGTCTAATATACTAGCCACTAGCAACATTTGCTTCCTGAGCACTTGAAAGATGGCTGTTGTGACTGAGGAACTAAAAATTTAACTCAATTTTTGCTAAATTTAAATAATTGCCTACCTATGTCTGTGTTATTATTTATAATATCTATGCCATTGAGCAGCATGACTCTAAGGAATGGTAAAATGAGCCCACAGTCAGGCTCAGGGTATTTTTGAGTTGAACTCTCTCATTACTTTGGATCTTAGAAGGCCCTGGTCAAGCTGCTGTAGCCCTTTAACCATGTTTTTCTATCCACACACTACACTGGAAATGGCTCATTTCCAGCTGGAGGTTCTGAATTATGCATGCTAATGTGCTTTACTTAACCCTGAGATGAGGTTTTCTTTCTTTCTTTTTTTTAAAAGAGATTCTGTGACAGTTCAGTCATAACAGAGAAAGCAAATGGGGCAAAGAAAAACTAGTTTATAAAGGCTTTTAAAGTGTCTCAAATCTTGCCTTTCACATAATTTCAGATGGTGTGAGGTCATTTCAACTCTCTTTAATCTGAATATTCTCTCTCTCTCTCTCTCTGTCTACACACACACACACACACACACACATACACACAGGTACACAGGCACTCCAGTTAAGGTGCTGAATCAGCAATTAGAGAAGTTGAGTCTATATATATATGGCTTCCCAGTGGCACTAGTGATAAAGAACCTGCCAGCAAATGCAAGAGATGTAAGAGACATGGGTGTTTGATCCCTAGGTCAGGAAGATCCTCTGGAGGAGGGCATGGCAACTCACTCCAGTGTTCTTGCCTGGAGAATTCCATGGACAGAGGAGCCTGGTGGGCTACAGTCTATAGGTTGCAAAGAGTCAGACAGGACTGTAGTGACTGAGCATGCACAAAGCAAGTCTATTCAATGCATTATTAATTTTTCTGATAGTACAGATAGGGGGAGAATGAGATAAAATATCCTGTAAGAAACCTCAGGAAAAAAAAAAAAGCTACACATGAAAAAAACGTTGGAAATTTTGTTGGAAATAGAAATGAATATTCAAGAGAAATCAAGTTTATAATGTGACAATCAGATGACTTGTCCTTTGGGAGTTCACTTTTAGAAAGCATCTGCACATTTATTATTTTATTTCATCTTAATAGCAACTCTATAAGATAGTAAGGACAGGTGCTATTTCCATTTTATAGATTAGGAAATTGCTGGTCAGAGAGGTTCAGTGATTTCTACAAGATCACACAGCCAGTAGGAACTTTATATTTACATTGAAGGCTGTATTTGGAAAGTTTCTAGGGCTTTTCTTTGAATAGTCTGTGATCTTTTCTAAGCTTAAAACAACCTGAAGAAACAATCATCAGGATGACTTATGGCCCTAGCTGAATCTGTGTCTGCCAGAAACAAGCATTTTTTAATATGGAGATGCAAAAACACAAACACTTTTCCATCATAAAAATTATATGTAATATGTGTGTATCTCTGTGTATGTTATGAATAGAAATATGACTGCCCATACCTGTTTGTACTGGTTGAATCTCAAACAAAATCTTTCGTTGTTATCAAGTAGACACAAGTATTGGGCAGATTAGGATGAGGAGTGAGGGTGCTAGTTTGTTTGAGAGAAGGGTGTGTGTATACAGAAAAGTGAATGGAGAAAAACTAAGAAGAAAGCTAGGGGGGGCGGGGAGAATGCTCAAAACTGTATGGGGAAAGGAATGTAGAAGTTACTTGAGCAGGTTGACGAGTAGGACTGCCAGGCACAGTACAGTGTTATGTTTCTTACTTTCTTATTTTTTTTTTTGACAGTTAAGTTTGGAATTATTCCTGGTTTTTGCTGCTGGGAGTCTGATGGGAGAGGGAGGGTGAGGTGTTCCCCCTAATTATTTCTTAATCTAGTTGTGTTCACCACCCTTGAACCTGTCATGTTTAAGCAGGCTAGGGTATTTATTTTTTCTCCCAAATAGTACATCCAGTCATCCAGTCCTAATTACTTCTATTTCATTGCCTTTCCTAGAATCCTAATGAGGTGTGACCTGTGACTGTGGGACTTGCAATGAGAAATCTTGAATTCTAGTTTTGGATGTGACACTGCTCCTCTCTAGCAGAGGGCAAGTCTTTTAACCTGTTTTGTACTGCTGTTAATGCGGTTAATAATATTTATTTAGCTTATGATAGTAGCAGTGGGATTAAGTAGTTAATGTTGGTTACGAGGGGAAAGAAAGAAAAATGGGGTAAAGTTTTCTGTATTTGGAAATGGATACATTTCCAAAAGCTAATTGTTTCAAGGTGATATTGACAGGAGACACCTGCTCCATTGTACTCATCAAGCACCTCCTGGAAGTCTTGCTGACTGGATGAAAAGCAAAATTCTTCGGTTCTGTACCATAAGCTCTGTAGAAAATGTAACCACCTTCAGGCCCAGTTTCCACCTTGGCTGTCTTTTTTGCCATCTAAGAATATTCCTCTGTCTTATGGTTGCTCTAAGGTTGAGTACATTTTCACTCTCTCCTGAAACCCTTTTTAAACATTCTGAAATTCTTTTTGATGAAAGATTCGTATAAATGAAAGGCATATTAGTAATTGTTGTTCTGTTGTTACACTGCATAACTGCATTATAGATTTCTACTACTCTGACAATTTCAAGCTGCTGATAATATTAGCCGCTTTTCAAGGTGTAGTTATGGCTTTACTTTGCATGGTTGCTGGCACTCTTACGTCGGATCTGTTTACAAAATCAGGTCAAATTCCAGCCTGCCCTCACCCGTCCCTTCACAGCATAAATGAGAAGATCTGTTAGGATCTGGGTGGATAGGTAGGGGTTTTGAAAGAACAAGTAAACATTTCCATTACTTCCTTGAATCAGTCCTCTTTCGCTGTTGTTGCCGCTGCTGTCGCTTCAGTCGTGTCCAACTCTGTGTAACCCCATAGACAGCAGCCCACCAGGCTCCCCCGTCCCTGGGATTCTCCAGGCAAGAACACT
Source organism: Cephalophus harveyi (assembly GCA_006410635.1). Classification (NCBI taxonomy): domain Eukaryota; kingdom Metazoa; phylum Chordata; class Mammalia; order Artiodactyla; family Bovidae; genus Cephalophus; species Cephalophus harveyi. The sequence goes on along the minus strand of SJYT01082019.1, from coordinate 49,674 downwards.
GGAGTGGGGTGCCATTGCCTTCTCCAAATCCTCTTTCTATTGCTTGTCATTTATGTGTCAGGAAATGATGCTGAAGTGTAAGTTCTGTCTTGCTTCCAACACAGATTTTCTGCAGTGCTTGTGCAAGTCACTACCATGGATCGCCTTCAGTGCCTAATAATTGCAACGGAACTGAACGCCCTTTATTTAAACTCTGGTCATAATTAGAGGGCTGCCAATGGCAAGCAACCATGGAGTCTGATTTTGAGACATGTTTATTGTGCCTCGTTAAATTTGAAATTAGTACTTAAAAAGATCAGAAATAATCTGTTTTCATTTTGGTGACAGTTAATATAAACGGATGCCGTGTATGCACATTCTTGCCTATATGCCTCCCAGTAAACTGTGTTTGCTACGGTCATCAGAATAACTACACCAAAAGAGAACTATGGAAAATTTCATTGACCACAAACAAGAAAATGATCTATTGTGTTTCATCTAATTAGAAAATATCAATATCAGAAGCTAACACATTCACTATTTTCAAGATGATGTAGAACTTGGTTGCTTTTGTCAGCATGATCACATATTACAGGCTTGAGCAACAAGCCGGTACAAGGGAAATGAATTTAGAATGATATGCCAAAGGCTGTTTCTCCTTCACTCTAAGCTTGTGGAGGCAACTGGGCTTTAAGTGATGTATAGTATAAATAATGAGATTGGGTCTGGAACTGGATTTGGGGGTGTTGTTTGGGCCCACAGGCACAGAGTCACCCGCAGCTTCCCCTCCAAATATTTTGAAAGTTTTTCAGCTGACAAGGCTTGCTCAATAGAAATTGTACTCTGCAGGCAGTCAGGACTCCATAGCTGCTAAGTAGTAGACAATTGAGGCCAATAAAATAGAATTCAGCAGAAATGGACCAGAGTGCTGAACCCTCTCTAAGCTGTGCATGCTCAGTTGCTCAATCATGTCTGACTCTTTGTGACTGCATGGACTGTAGCCTGCCAGGCTCTACTGTCCATGGAATTATCCTGGCAAGAATACTGGAGCACGTTGCCAGAAGGGCTCAAAGATAGGCTGGATTCAGGAGAGCTCATACTGTGGATCCCTGGGCCATTGCTTTGGAAGGTCTTATATTGGTTTCTTATTGTCAGTTGGATCAACTTTCTCAAATCATAGCTTCTGAAATTGAAGCTACCCCATAAGTCATCACTACTCATCTTATGTCACCTTGTAAAGATGGTTGTCAACATCTCTAAAGAGCAATTTAAATGGGCACCAAGGCTGCAGGGAAGAAGGTAGCTCATTCCTGGAGGCATCTCCGTCTGGAGAACTACCTGCAGCAGTGTGTGCCAAATTTTTCTTTTGTCTCTCTGCTGTGCTATACTCTCCTGACCCATCCACAAAAAGTAGCCAAGAAAGTCATTCAGAGAACGATAGGTATAAAGCAGGCTAATCACTTCTCTGATGTTACCATCTTGCGTTTGCTTTCCATCTCAGTAGTAGGTCATGCCAAGAACAGTGTTCCTGGGGTTTTTTCTTGTTGTTCTTGTTTTTGTGACTTGTTCTAGCTAAGTCTAGAGAAGGCAATGGCAACCCACTCCAGTGCTCTTGCCTGGAAAATCCCATGGACGGAGAAGCCTGGTAGGCTGCAGTCCATGGGATCGCGAAGAGTCGGACACAACTGAAGCGACTTAGCAGCAGCAGCAGCAGCAGCTAGCTGAGTCAGTATTTAAAGTGGCTGTAGCATTTAATCTGTGTGTTTGTTTTCTTGGCTGTTTAAGTCAGGGAGTAACAGTTGGCACCCTCTGTAAAATACTTTAATATTTGGGAATGAAAGGCACTCTGAGCCTACAAAATAGCTTTAATGTGTGGTAGTTACATATTTTGGAGAAGGCAATGGCACCCCACTCCAGTACTCTTTCCTGGAAAATCCCATGGATGGGGGAACCTGGTGGGCTGCAATCTATGGCATCGCACAGAGTCAGACACGACTGAGCGCCTTCACTTTCACTTTTCACTTTCATGCATTGGAGAAGGAAATGGCAACCCACTCCAGTGTTCTTGCCTGGAGAATCCTAGGGACGGGGGAGCCTGGTGGGCTGCCGTCTCTGGGGTCGCACAGAGTCGGACACGACTGCAGCAACTTAGCAGCAGCAGCAGCTACATATTTAGGGATGATGATTACCCTCCAGGTTTTGTTCCACTGGCAAATGTGGTTGATAGCTATTTACTTCTCAGGTTGAATTTTGTTTGTGTGGGATGAGATGGTATGACTCATGTGATTGGGTTAGTCATTTTATTTAGTCTTAAGCTACTTGTATCCACTCCAAGGTCTTGTTGTTTTTGCATTCCTGTGTAGAATAAGCATTAACTGGTTCCTCAGAGCTTTTTTATAAGCAGATATTATTTTCAAGTGCACTGTACCCCACAAAGGACTTAGAAAAGAGTCCCAGAGAAGAACAGAAAGCTCTTCTTATCTATATAATGGGATGGGATTTAGTCTGGTCATTCAGTAGTCTCTTTGCCTCTGAATTGCACGGATTCCTACAGAAAGTTCCTAGGTTTCTCAAGGAGGCCTTTGTAGTAAAATATGTACTGGGTTGCTCTTCTAAAGTCACAACTTTGACCCAATAAAAGATGAGGGTAGAGAAAAGGGCTTTCTCTCAGCTGCCTTTGTCACCTCTAGGTAGTCTGTCTACATCAATGGAGCCAGTGAAATTGTAACAGTGATGATAAAAGGCCACCAAGAGGGGAACTCTTCAACTTAACTTGGATGTTAGCTAAATGGCCTATGTTTCCTACTGATAGCCCTGTCTGCAAGCCATTGGAATCCTCGAGTCTTCTTTCACATGATGAAAAGTAGCTGTCACACTGTCAGTCTGTGGCTCAGAGTTCTACAGATAGGGCAAAGCTTTCTCTTTTCACAGAAATTTTATCTACCCTGTTTTGGAAACACTATCATGTGTCATTACGGCCATTCCCAGAGATATGGCAGGACTAATGGATGATGGGCAGGAATCACCTAACCATGGCATCTTATCCTTGGCAGTTATATCTAGACTGCTGTGTATTTATAAGGTCATTGTTGGGAGTAAGGACAGAACAAACTGTAACTACAGAAAACAGTGGGCAGAAGGGATGCTTCCTGAAGAAACAGACCACCTTGGCCTTACAGATTTGGTCATCTGCTTTAACAGTCATAAGAAGCTTTATTCTTAACCTCTTCCACCCCTTCTCTGGTCTTTCATTGATGGATTCATTACATGAGCACTTGCTGAGTGTCCAGCATTGTGGCACTGAGACTTCAAAAGAAAGCTTCCAGTCTAGTTGGAGGATATACTGACATACTACACATGAAATAATCATAGAACCTGAGGAAAAGCATAAGTACATCACACAGTCTGTACACTAAGTGTTGAGAACATGTTAAGCTGTGTGGGATGATCAGAGATGTAGGCATATTAGAAATGAGGGTTGAGGTATGAGGGAAGTAGAGGACTTGGTATTGGAGGACTGCTCAGCTAAAGATTTAATTTCAAGTTAGCTCAGTTAGTAAAGAATCTTCCTGCAGTGCAGGAGACCTGGGCTTGATTCCTGGGTCGGGAAGATCCCCTGGAGAAGGGAAATGGCAATCCACTCCAGTATTCTTGCGTGGAAAATCCCACGGACAGAGGAGCCTGGCAGGCTACACCATGGGGTCGCAAGAGTTGGACACGACTTAGCAACTAAACTACTAATGCTAAATGTAACAGGGAACCATTGAAAGATTTCTTTGAAGCCTTGGAAAGAGAAATATTGTGATGAAAATAGTGGGCAAGAAAGGTTATTCACATAGCATTTTGCAGAATGGGCAAAAGGCAGATGGAGATGAAGAGGTAGTGGCACAAGTTGATGGAGGCTGTGGAAGTGGAGCCAAAGGGGCATGCTATTTGCAAGAATTTTATAAGTTTTATAACTCATTTGATAAGAGAGGGAGGTTCCCTGTATTTGTGACATGGGTTTGTATGTGTAGCAAATATAAAGGCCAAATTCTCCTATGTGTGTCACCTACTATCATCAAGCCATTAGGGTGCTCATTAATTCCACGGTGGAGAAGGAAATGGCAACCCAATCCAGCATTCTTGCCTGGGAAATGCTATGGACCTTGTGGGCTGCAGTCCATGGGGTCGCAAAAGAGTTGGACTCCACGTAGCGACAGACTCTGGTTACATTGAGTTGTGGAACAGTTCTCAAAGGTGCACTCCATAGCCTGTGCACAAGTATAACCATCCCTAGCACAGACTCTATCAGTTTGTTATCTCCTTGCTGGTCTAGCCTATATCTTTTTTTTTTTTTTCATTCTCAGAGTTTGGTGCATGTTTGTTGAATGTAGGAGTGAATGAAAAAAAATGAATGACTGAACAAGAGCTGGGGCTTGAAGGGAACATTGGCATCATTTGGGTTGTTCTCTTTGTATCCTGGATAGATAAATTAACAGTTCAAGAGGGATCAAGTGCTTTATTCAAGGCCACCAATGAGTCAGTGACAGACATGAGGAGAGAATTCAGTTCACCCTCTTCCCTACATCACATTGCTTACTGTAGTCAGACTGTGTGTGTGTGTTTGTGTGTGTGTGTACATGAGAATTAGTGCTAATGTGTACACAGGCATGGCTAGTGGACATTTACTTAGCTTGTTTACCAGTTCAGGGTAATTCTAGTGATGGCCGCTCTGAGGATGGTGCCTTTTCTTCTGTCTTCACTAATTTCTCATTCAGCTTCTGCTGTCTGCATGAATGAGTCTTTGAATATACATTCTAGCTGCAGGCATGTTAGCTTTATTTTTATATAGAATTTACATTTTCATTTTTATGTGCTAAAGATAGTAAGGAGGGAAAGGCTATTTGTCAATTCGTTTCCTTAAAAAAAAAAAAGCCTTTGTGAAAAGATGCCATTTGAACATCTAAAGCAGCAGTTACTTTCAGAAAAAGGTTATGCGTCTTATCATATAATCAATAGGTACAATTATCATTATTAGACATCAGCAGTTAAAGAAAGAACCAGCATTTAAAAATCATTTTGCTGTGCATCTGATATGGGATTCTAGTTTTCCTGTTTGTATTGATAAAATGACTGAGTTGAAAAATTAAAAAGAAATTAGTTAGCAGATTGCAGCTATAATGTTTTTCAGTTTGATGGGACTTTTAAAGTATAATTTAAAATGGCTGTTCATTTTCAAATGAAAACCTTAAGGTTTTCATCTCAGCATCTGTAACCTTTTTTAACTTTATAACGTGACCTGGGGATTTGTGCCTCTGGGCAAAGATTCTAGTCCTGGATATCTGCGTTTATTGGGCTTCTTTCTCCTTCGGGTTGAAGTCTATGCTGGCGATAGACCGAGAGTCACAGTCACTCTTCCAGAGACTAGGGCACAAGGCGGGGAGCTGTGAAAGCAATGCAAAATGACAATCAAAGTAGGGCATTCTGGTACCTTGGGGGCCTGACAAAGTGGAAGTATTTGACTTGTGATATGCCAGACTCATTAGCATAATAACATACCACCCACCCCAAAGTCTCTCTAGAAACTTCCCACATCCAGAAAGAAGATGAGAATTGAAAGTAGCTAGTCAAGAAGGCTCCTGTGTAGGTAAAAAAACTAAACAGCCACAAACCCCAAAACATTATAGAAAAGTCCTTGCAATAAAGATCATGCCATTTCCCTCTTAGAAAAACATCTCCCCTCTCTATCCAGAACTTAAGTCTCATTTTCTAGACTATTCTAACAAACATATAGTTTCCAAGAACACAGGAGAAAAGTATCAAACCTGAAATGGGAGAGGAGCTGCTGTTGGTGTACTAATAGCCCTGAGAAGTAACAGTATTGAGTGTTTTATGGCAAGTTGGTGGGAGACATTATGTTAAAAATTAAAGGTAAGAACTCAAAAAACACAGTGGTTTGGAGTCAGTGAGTGTACAGGCAAACCTGCATGGTACAGTGATTTATGTTTAGAAAGGTGCTTCAGAGGAACCATTAAGAAACTGCAATAAGGTTCAAAAACAAGGCCATTTGTTGCAACACTTTTTAAATAGCTAGAACATGGAAGCAGCCTAGATATCCATTGACAGATGGATTGATACAGAAATTGTGGTACGTATATATGATGGAATATTACTCAGCTGTTAAAAAGAACACATTTGAGTCAGTCCTAATGAGATAGATGAACCTAGAGCCTATTGTACAGAGTGAAGTAAGTCAGAAAGAGGAAGACAGATATTGTATATTAATGCATGTGTATGGAATCTAGAAAGATGATACTGATGAACGCATTTGCAGGGCAGCAATAGAGATGCAGACATAGAGAACAGACTTGGGGACACAGTGGGGGAAGGAGAGGGCGGGCTGAATTGAGAGAGTAGTGAGGAAACATATCCGTTACCATATGTAGAACAGAGAGACGCGGGAATTTGCTGTGTGACACGGGGAGCTTAACCTGGTGCTCTGTGACAACCTGGGGGGTGGGACATGGTGGGAGATGGGAGGGGGGTTCCAGAGACAGGGGACATATGTATACCTGTGGCTGGTTCATGTTGATGTATGCCAGAAACCAGCACAATATTATAAAGCAATTGCCCTCCAATTAAAAAAAAAAAAAAAAAGCAAACACAAGGCATAATGAGTAGGATTTTAAACCAAAGTTTTAGTCCTTAGAGAAGAAAGCTTTAAGCTATCCAAAAAACTCTACTATCCACAAGTATTTATTCTTTATGTTTTCAGAAAATTCAGATTTGATTAAACCTAAACAAAGTGGCTTCCCTGGTGGCTCAGATGGTAAAGCGTCTGTCTACAATGCGGGAGACCTGGGTTAGAGCCCTGGGTTGGGAAGATCCCCTGGAGAAGGAAATGGCAATCCCCTCCAGGACTATTGCCTGGAAAATCCCATGGACAGAGGAGCCTGGTAGGCTACAGTCCACGGGGTCGCAAAGAGTCACACAACTAGTGAGCAACTTCACTACTAAACAAAGTGACAAGTCTGTTCTCAGTGAATCCTAGGATAAAGAATTCTAATTAGAGAAAGGGTTTGGGAGGAATCTGTTAAATGATAGGAAAGTGACATTTACTGTTGAGACTAAGAATATAATTATCATAAAAATACTATATAATAAAAGTTTGCTCTAGAGCCATTTTTTTGATGTCAAAATTTAATTTTTCAGAAACAAATGTTCTTATCTCTTTGCTGTGTTCCTGTGTTAACTTGACTGTCTCATTGGAGATGGGGACATTTCCTAGTGAAATTAATGTGACATTTAGATAAAATTTCCCCTCTCAAATGTTTCATGTTATTTCCCATTTAGAAGACTTAGAGAGGGGATTGAAATAATGTCAAGCAAATTTTGATTAAATAAGGCTAAACCGAGAGCCAATACATTCATGCAAAAAAGAAAAGCTCTTTTATTATTTCCTAAAGAGTGTATTTCTTTTTGTCATTTTTTAGTCTTTGTTGAGATGACCTTGGTAGATAATCTGGTAAAAGAGATGCCATCTTCTAGGCTTGCCTTAGAAAACACAGCACATCGGGTCAAAGCCAGTGTCTGGTCTTTCGCCCAAGACAGTTCTCCACTCTGGATGTCTGTTAGAATTACCTAGGAAGCTTTTAAAAAAGTACTAATGCCTGGGCCCCACTCCAGACCAATCACCTCAGAATCTCTTGGAGTGGGATCTTCTCAACAGTATTAAAAACAAAAAATTCCCTAGTTGATTCTAATGTGCAGTTAGGGCTGAGAACCACTGGCTTAAGAGTTGCAAACTATTCATTAAGAAAAATTATTTCCTTCTTTGGGGTGGTCTGAGTCTCATTCTTTGCTCTACCTGAAGTGTGAAAAACAGTGTACTCTTTCAGTGCATTCGGATTTGGACACACACTTTGAATCAGTACAAGCAAGAGCACCTGTTGGTAGTTTACCCTGACTCATCCTGGGCCGTCTGTGGCCAGCTGGCTCAGCTGTTTGGACTGTAGTCCTAATGAGGCCAGAATAGTGTATCCTCTCCAGTTATTAACAGAATAATTCTGTTGCATAGGTTGTTTCCAGTCTCACCAAGCTGCCTCACAAAGAGAGCTGAGACTGGTTACAGAGGCAAAGGATGGTGGATGGCTCAGCACAGCTCCATCTGCTCCGGGAAAGTCGGTTCTAGGAACCCGCCTCATGACTAGTGCTTCTAATCGCATGAGGACGTAGCATGGGCCATCTGTCTATTATGGTTTGTGCTGGTTTGGGGAATAGAATGTTTACATTTGAAGGTCAGGACAGATGAAAATGTGTGGCGGGGGTGGAGGGTTTACCCTTTTAGAGTAAAAAGAGAAAGATAGCCAGGTGATAAGCTTCACTGATACTTTCCTACCCTACAGTGGCAGATCGTGCCTGGCATATCTGTCCAGGCTAACCCATCTGTATACCACAGAAAGGGAAAGAGAATTGCTAAGTTTCCCTAAGTAAGTCTTCTAGACCTGTGTTCTCCTGTAACTCAGTGCCTGTGAGTGGGAATCCTCAAGGTGAGATGTAGTACTCCATTAGGACCAAGAAGTAGTACAGTCACGAGGGGTAAATTTGTATGATTTAGCTTATTTGCCCGGAGTTCCGTCATATCTCCACAGGGCTCCGAATTTGAAGCACAGTGCACACAGATTGGAAATCCATGTATGCAAAGCGGTAGAAAATATTCTACCTGAAAACTGACTTAATGTGGCGGTGTCTTGGAATGTTGCTCATGCTTTCTGTGCAAAGCTAGCATCCTCCTTTCTTTTACATCTGTGTCTCTGTTAACTTCCTGGAAAAAATGATTCAGGAAGTTTGGAAGCTGCAATGGAATATGTGGTGCATGGTACTCTTTTATTGCCCAAATGGGGCAAATCCCAGATCCTACTTGGGAATCCATGTTCTGTATAAAGTAGAGGATAAGGATTTCCACCATTCCTACCATGAGTTATGACAAGTGCCCTTGAAATTCCCCTCAGGATTTGTTTTCTGTTATGCCTGTTTCAGGGCTCCTCAGGTGGCGCTAGTGGTAAAGAACCTGCCTGTTGATGCAGGAGACATAAGACAAAGGTTTGATCCCTGGATCGGGAAGATCCCCTGGGGGAGAGCATGGCAACCCACTCCAGTATTCTTGCCTGGAGAATCCCCTGGACAGAGGAGCCTGGCGGGCTACAGTCCATAGAGTCGCAAAGAGTTGGACATGACTGAAGCAAATTAGCACACATGAATGCATGCCTATTTTATGGAGGAGGGAAGTGAGACACATAGCAGTTAAGTAATTTGCCCTAGGTTGCTGCTGCTGCTACTGCTGCTAAGTTGCTCAGTCGCGCCCGACTCTGTGCGACCCCGTGGACTGCAGCGTACCAGGCTCCTCCGTCCATGGGATTTTCCAGGCAAGAGTACTGGAGTGGGTTGCCATTGCCTTCTCCCTAGGTTGCACAAACTAATAATTAAACTCAGTGCTTAATCATTTCCCTGTTTTATTTAGGCAGAATCCTTTTGTGTGGGTGAGTGGGGGGCAGTTAGCATGTTTTGTGTACTAAGTCGCTTTAGTTGAGTCCAACTCTTTGCAACCATATGGACTGTGTAGCCCACCAGGCTCCTCTGTCCATGGGACTCTCCAGGCAAGAATAGTGGAGTGGGTTGCCATGCCCGCCTTCAGGGGATCTTCCCAACCCAGGGATCGAACCTGCATCTCTTACGTCTACCTGCATTGGCAGTTGGATTCTTTACCACCAGCACTACCTGGGAAGCAGTTAGCAGACTTCCACTTATGAAATTGTATATTGTACTGAATATCATAGAAGAACACATTTACCCAACACTATTTTTACCTTTTATATCGGTGTAGAAATTAATTCAAGAAGTGCTTGTTGGTTGACTCACTGACGGATAACCTCTTCCAGCACTGTATTCCCAATGCAGCTTCAAGTTTGCTTCCTCCTCTTGTAGTTATGTTTGCAACCATTTCAGCCTCCATTTTCTTATGAACCAATTAGAAATGAACTAACCCTTTTGATTTTAACTCTTCCAATCCATTCTTTCCAACAACACCGAAACTTACTTGTGATTTTCATTCAAGGGGATTTTATCCTTTAGAAAAAGCCAGTGTGCTTGCATGAGTGCATGCTCAGTCACTTCAGTCGTGTCTGACTCTTTTCCAACCCCATGGACTGTTTCTGTCCATGGGATTCTCCAGGCAAGAATACTGGAGTGGGTTGCCATGCCGTCCTCTGGGAGAATCCTCCCAACCCAGGGACTGAACCTGTGTCTCTTCTGTTTCCTACATTGGCAGGCAAGTTCTTTACCACTAGCGCCACCTGGGAAGCCCAGATATAATTACACAGCTCATTTTCAAATAAGGGGCATGGGGAGAACATGGGCATGCACCAGTAAGTACAGGAGAGTGATGGGGACTTCGTTTTCTTCTCCTGACATTCTCTTTCTCTCACCTACTCGCCACCCCCATCCCCACCTACTCTAGATACTTAGGGTCCCTATCCAGAGTGTTGGCTATCTGGTACTCCTGTGGTAGAACTGCTATCACCTGTCCTGTTTTCCTGTTTTCAAGGAGTCTGAGCTCCCTGAAACCTAAAGCTGCAGCCAAGAGCCTAGCATGTGTGTGACATGTAGTCATCCGAAAGGAATCTGCTGTTGTTAGCGCGACAGCTATTGTGTTTCCTTTCACAGGCACTTTCAGTTGAAGTGATTTCTGAAGGCCCTAAGGAATGGTGAGAATGGTGAGAATTTCTGGTAGACCAGCAGGAGGGCAAAGGAGATGGGTACTTTTCAGTTTATACACTGATTAACGAGAGTGCACTTTAATTTTGGACATAAGACCCACTTTTTTAGGCCCTCCAGTTACTTCAGTGTTGACTGTGTTTCCCCCTCCTAAGGCTGACCCCCCTGCAATCCGCCCCCAACCTCTGGATGCTTATCAGCTGGTTCCCCAGCTCTTTTATCTGGCAGGTATTCTGCACTTGCCTTTGTAAAGCTGTTGCTCAGGCAGTCTACTGCAACCACATTAGACAGTGGTGTTTTAATGATAGGAGCTGAGACAAGGGTTTACTTTCAAACTTCATGTTTCACATGAAAGGCTTTGGCACCCACTGTGGACTGCTTTTCACCCCGTTTTAGGTGTAATACTTGTTTGCCTTTATATCTGTGATAAAATGAAGGCCTCCCTATATAACCAGTGCTGAGCAAAATGTCTTAAAACAAAGGGAAGTGCAGAGTTTAAATCCACAGTGGAGGATTACCTCGCCTGCATTTCTGTATCTGTGGAATAAATATTGTAGTGTGTTAATTATCTACTACTAATAAAAATACCTTTGAACTTCCAGTCAATTTGATGGGCACAGCATTGTGTCCACTGGGGAATGGGAAGCAGTGAGTTTCTGTAGAGAGCTTGGCTCATGCTGTGCCTTCCCTGACTGGCTGCATGGTCAGTAGTCAGGCGTGTTCTCGGGGATGTTTGTGTCAAGTTCATTTTCCTCTGTCCAGGGGCCTGCCTCCACAGAGCCCCCGGGGCCCCAGGGAGGTAGCAGGTATTCATCAGGGTGTTGCCCTACTATGGCCTTAGTTTCTGATTCATTGATTGCCTCTTGCTCGGTAGAAAAATTCCTCCTAAGTAGGACAGTTTGCCTCTCTTCATGAATCACCTCCATAACATTTTTAATCTTTTCTTTCCCCATTGCAGACTGAAAATTACTCCTTTGACTCCAACTACGTGAACAGCCGAGCCCATTTAATCAAAAGGTATGTTGGTTTGCTTGCCTATTTCTACAATGAAGCTCAATTTAATACAAAAAGCATGAAGATATTTTTTAATGATGCCTTTTCAGATTTTAAAGTGAAAATGCTTATCTGCTTATTGTAGGAAATTAGGAAAATTCAGAAAAGCATTAAAACAAAACTAAATAAAAATCACTGGTAATTCCACCACCCAAAATCACTGTTGGCATTTTATCATGTTTATGTAACTGTATACAGAAGTAATTAAATTAAAATTGGGGTCATATTAAAATAAAATTGATTTGATGATTTAGAAATCTAATATTAAAATTTTCTCCTGTGTAGCTTCTGTTGAATTTTAAGATGGTTGATGGCTGTTATTTTGGCAACTTTGAAATCATTTTAAGGCTATTTTAATAACAGATAAACTAATTTCTTATCTTTAAAAAACTTTATAGATGAGAGAGGGAAAGATAATATATTTGCCAATACAGTAAATCTTAGAATAGGTATTTCAAGCGAAGCATTCAAAGTTGAGATTTGTGTGAATGGTTGCTCATAACCCAGTTATTCATGGAGACAAAATGTATGTGGATACAGAGCTGAATACTGCCTGGAAGATTCCAGGGCAGGAAGATTCCAGGAAGGAAGATTCCATCTGGTGCTGTGGTCACCAAGATGCCCAAGGCAGGCAAGATAAATGGTTTAGGGAGTCCTCTAAACAGAGAATTTGTGCAGAAAAACTGGTACTGATCATTCAGATGGTGCCTTTATTACTGTTTGATGCAATTGTCCTCTTAAATGGTCCAGAGGTTATTCTGTAGCTAAAATTGAACTCTGTGTGTGATTGTTAATAGAAATGAAATAGAGAAGCAAGCAGGGTATGTTAGAGCTGCAGTAGACAAGATCTGAAAATTCTATTATTTTGCTGGCTCTAATCCCATAAATTTATATCACCAGAAGGGTAGGATTTGAGGAATAAACTAGTTTGCTGTAGAAACAACTTTAATTCAGACCTAATTTAATTCACGATGCTGCAGTAATGCCTACTAACATGCTAGGCTTATCTGTATCAGTCTGGAATCACTTGTGATAATTGTTAATTGTGTGAAAATAGCCCAGTATTAACAGTCATAGCATTGTTTGGAATTTTTTGAGGGATTGGGAGGGATCCATTTTGAATATTTTCTTGGCCCACAGAAAAAGTCAAAAGGTGAGGAAATCAAAATTATTCAACTGATTTATTAGGAAGGATAAAAGCCCTCTTTTTGTACACTGATTAGAGTAACTGCAGCAAAAATTTCCTTTCTTTTCTGTTTCAGAACTGTTATTTCAAAGCTTCTTTTTTCAGACTTCTGATAAAACACTGAGTTACCTATCCTCACAGGTCCCTGGGGCTAGCTCTGGGTACCTGGAAATTCTACGACCAGGTTAAACTCATAGCATGAACCTGATTTTCATAGCGTGGCAGAAGCCTAAGACTCTTGGGATCCCTCACCATCTTAGGTCAGACCTGAATATCCAATGCGCAAGGCAGACTGATGAGATGAAAACTTATGTTCAAACATTTAGCTTTTGGGACACATGTATTTCTTTAGCAGCTTTTGAACTCACTAGAACTTCTGATTTTGATTAATTATATGTTTTTGTTTATACACATCATACACACACAAAAGGTACAATGTGGAATTAATAGACTCTCAGTGGAAAAATCTCCTGATGTTCCCTGAGATCAAAGATAGTGCTTTTTTTTTTTTTTTTCCAATCAGGGATCACCTTGGTTAAGAGGAAAGTTCAAAGACACAAACATTTTTGCCAGGTTCTGTGTTTGGAACCCTGAGAGCTTTGGAAAGCTACAAAGGTCTTGGAATTTATGGGATCAGTTGAATTTAGACAAAGCACAATACCTGGAAAGACACAGGGAATCTTGTGTGCTATGGTTTTTGAGGGGGACTAACTATTTTAAATGTAAAATGTATGGAAAGTGTTAAGAGAGTAGTAACTAACATCAGATGATAAAACCACACAAACTGTGTTCACATAGCTCACAGTGACGTTTGAAAGGTGTTTCACTGTATGTGGTTTCTTGAGGATCCACTTACATGCCTGGGAAATATCCTGGCCAGAAAATTCTGAATCTGATTATCAGTCTTAATTTTATTATCAAGTTCTTGTTTCTTTAAATGCCAATCCAATTTCAGGCCAACTTTGAGAATTTATTTTCCTATCTATTTTTTTCTTCTGTTCGCTTTCCGCCCACCAAAGGATTCTTCTTAGACCCTGCTTTTTTGGCATTCTCCAGGGCTTATTAACTGTCTTACGTGCAGGCTTCTTTTTTTCTCTCTCATCTGTCTACCTGAGGTAAACCAACAGAAAGCCAGAAGGCAACGGGGTTTCTCCTAGCACAAATTAAGGTTCAGAAGGGTGAGGAGTAGATCAGAAGTGTAACGGAAGATATATAGCACATTGCCCCATAATCTTCTGCACTGAGTAATCTAGTGATTTATTTCTGTAGTGTTTTTTTTCCAGAACATCATCTGTAACCTGTAGGTATACCCAAGGTTTATGTCAGAGTCCCAGATTAACAGGCCAAGCCAGTTCAGAATTTTTTCTGGACGAATTTCCTTCCTGCTATGTTTGTTGCCTTGCTATCATCTCAGAGCAAGGAAAGCCAGCAGTGGGACGTTGCCCTTGCTGCAACACTGTCTTGCCTCATGCCAGTTTTCTGTTCTGCTGTCTGATACCCACTCCTGCAGTGCTTTTGAGCAATATCAAGCAGGGCTGGGGCTGTAGCTCAAAGAAAATAAAGCAGCAAATGAACATGGCTCTGAAGCAGTGTGGGAAAGAAAATGAGCATTGGCTCCTAAACCATACAGAGTGCTTTCCTTTTCCACCTGAATTGTCCTGGGGTTTTGCAGCACCTGGTATGGTGCCTTGTCTATAACAAATGCTGGTACATGTCTGTTGAAGGAATGGATGAAAAAAGTTTAAAAAAACTCAGCATTTTTCCATTGAAAACTAGCATTAAACATTCCTTTATACCTGCAATTTCTGGCCTTTTATGTGCATTAGAATCACCTGGGAGGCTTGTTAAATGCAGGCTCTAGCACCGTCCCTAGAGACTCTGCAGTTTTCACAGGTTCCCAAGGTGATTGTGATACAGGTGATCCAAGAACCACTCTAGGATCTTATGTTTTTTAATATAGTTACCCTACTCTTTTGACTTTTAGTCCATTCTTATTCTCAGAAGCTATTTCCCAGGTATGTGGTGTTACCTACTAGAAAGATATGCTCTCCTTTCAGATTTTTCTGTTCTTTGGAAAGATTTCTAATATTTTTAAGTGTAAATATGGGTCAGAATGTTAGTAATGTTCATTCATCAAGTATTCTCTGAGTCTTACGTACAGAATCTTATTCCAAAATTTTTCAAACTTATTCCTCTGTTAGTCACCAGAACAAGTAATAGAAACATCTGTATTTATAATACCATTGCAAAAAGAACCCTAATTTATTGTCCCACAAAAGTTGCTTTATAAGTCTTTCATCTCCCAAGAGGTACACGGGTAATAACGCAAGTGAAATCAGTATTTTTTTCTGCCTGGCATAAATTGTTATTTGTTTGGGGTGAGTGGCCACTTACCAGGCTGTTTTACAATTTGCGGCATCTTGCTTACTGAGTCTTAAACTGCCTCACAGAAATCCATTCATTAAGCCACCAAATGTCCTTATAGGATGAGCGTAAGTGGCACTTAGTTTGTCAGATGGGCAAACTGTTCTTTATACAAGGTAACTATTTTAAGGTTTGGTGGAGGGGGTTAATACACTTTGCTTTTTCTTTAGAGAACATAAGACTTCTCATTCTCAAATTACCAGTCCCTTAAGTCCAAGTAGCCGATTCTTCACTATTTTGTTATTTCTCTTCTTCCTATAAAAAGCCAAAAGCTCCACTGTGGTTTATAAGACTTAGGTACATATAAAAATGATGATCAAAATTTTAAAAGATCGAGCCAAAACCAATTAGGAAAAGCAAAATAGAGATCCCTGGCATCTAACTCACTGCAATGAAACATTATATTTTCCTTGAATTGAGACGCCAAGACAGAGTAAGTATAGCAGAGCATGTCATTCTCATTTTTCAATAAAGGAAGGATACCCATTGGATAGGAGAATTTTTTTTCCCTATCCCTTAATTTTAGAAGAAATTAATGTAGTGGACAATGTCTGACTATAGTTTATAGAAGATATAGAAGCATTCTTTATATATATATTTCCTATATCAATCCTATAAAAAGACTATGTACATTTCTCCAATGAAGACATATAGATGGCTAACAAAGACATGAAAAGATGCTCAACATCACTCATTACCAGAGAAATGCAAATCAAAACCACAATGAGGTACCATTTCACGCCAGTCAGAATGGCTGCTATCCAAAAGTCTACAAGCAATAAATGCTGGAGTGGGTGTGGAGGAAAGGGAACCCTCTTACACTGTTGGTGGGAATGCAAACTAGTACAGCCACTATGGAGAACAGTGTGGAGATTCCTTAAAAAACTGCAAATAGAACTGCCTTATGACCCAGCAATCCCACTACTGGGCATACACACCGAGGAAACCAGAATGGAAAGAGACACGTGTACCCCAATGTTCATTGCAGCACTGTTTATAATAGCCAGGACATGGAAACAACCTAGATGCCCATCAGCAGATGAATGGATAAGAAAGCTGTGGTACATATACACAATGGAGTATTCCTCAGCCATTAAAAAGAATACATTTGAATCAGTTCTAATGAGGTGGATGAAACTGGAGCTTATTATACAGAGTGAAGTAAGCCAGAAAGAAAAACACCAATACAGTATACTAACGCATATATATGGAATTTAGAAAGATGGTAATGATAACCCTGTATGTGAGACAGCAAAAGAGACACAGATGTATAGAACAGTCTTTTGGACTCTGTGGGAGAAGGTGAGGGTGGGATGATATGAGAGAATAGCGTTGAAACATGTATATTATCATATGTGAAACAGATCGCCAGTCCAGGTTTGATGCATGAGACAAGATGCTCAAAGCTGGTGCACTGGGATGACCCAGAAGGATGGGATGGGGAGGGAGGTGGGAAGGGGGTTCAGGATGGGGAACACATGTACATCCATGGCTGATTCATGTCAATGCATGGCAAAACCACTACAATATTGTAAAGTAATTAGCCTCCAATTACAAAAAACTACATAATATTTAGTTGTAAGTCAATGAAATTATTACCATATATGGGAGTAATAATCATATTAAACAATAACCATTTATTGAGCATTTCTGTATAACTGGTATTTCATGTGAAGTATTTGATGAAGTCCTCAAAATAGCTTTGTAAAGGAGGTTTTAGCAAATGCATTTTTCTAGAGTTTAATTTTTCTTTTCTTTTTTTTTTTTTTTGTTGTTGAAAATTGGAGTATAGTTGATTAATAATCATGTGCTTAGTTCCCTGCCAAGGGATTGAACCTAGGCCCTTGGCAGTAAAAGCATGGAATCGTAACCACTGGACCACCAAGGAATTCCCAGCAGATGCATTTTACAGACAAGGAAATCAAGGCACAAAGACGTTAAGTATCAGGCCCAGGTTCCCATAGATGCAGGGGCAAACTAAGGGTTATCACTTGTTCTGATGACTCCAAGTTCAATGCTCTTGACACTACAGTCAGGAAATATAACATGTTACAGGAATAGAGTTTAAAGAACCTAGAGCAGTGGTTCTCAACTGGGAGTTATTTGGCAAAGTCTGGAGACGTTTCTGGTTGTGCCTTCTGGGAGAGGCATGACTGGCATCTAGTGCAGAGAGGCCAGAGATGCTGCTAAACGTCTTATAATGGACAGAACACCTGCCTCCCCCCAACAGACTTATACAGTGTCAGTAGTGCCAAGGTTGGGAACCTTGCTCTAAAAGAATGGTTAATTACACTGTCCTTATTTTATACCCCTCACCATCATCTGTCTCTTGACTGCTGAAATGCAGTCAAGTCAGGGTTGAATTCTGTGGTTTAAGGTAACAATCGTGCATTGTGAACTAAAGAAATTTTCACATGCTTCAGATAGCAGGAATGAATGTAGGTAAAAAATTCTTTGTCATAAAAATGTAGGAGCCAGTAAGACCATCCAGGCAGGTCATTTCCTTTCTCCTGAGGTGCAGGGGTGTGTGTGGACAGGACCAGAGTTTTTTTCTAAAAAGCAAACTTTGAATCTGTTCATTCTGTGGAATTAGTACTTACACGAAGCCTCCAAATCTGTGCCATGAAGCTAGAGATAGTGACACACTTTAAAGCATGTGTTTCCAATTGGTGCTAATGACCATAAAAAACTCATAGGATGATTGGTTTTTGAATAGAACTGCATCCTGGTGGGTCCACAGGGCTGAGTAGCTACATGACATAATTTGAAGGAGCTGAGTGAGTTGGCCTATTGAGTGATTTTAGTTTTAATACAGTTGATCCTCAGTTATTCTTTCTGAAAATAATTAGCAAATAGGTCAGTGCTTCACCCCCTTTTGCCCTTCATTTTCTGATAATTATGGCTTTCCAGTTACTGCCCTTTTGATCTCTTCCTTTTCATATTCAGGGCAGCAAACATTCTGCATCTAGGTTGGTCATATGTTAAAAATCTGCCGTCATTCCTTTTGACCAGTGTGGAGAATGACAATGTCGCCATTGTGTCCACGGCATAGCTCTTCATCATATGTACTGAGTGTTCTTCTCGAAGCCTCCGAGAGCCAGGCCTGTGGATGTTCAAGGTTGAGCAGATCAAGCGAGTCTGCAGTGTCGTCTCCACAGGGCTCCCTTTTCAGAAGTATAGTAGGTCTGCTGGGACTTGTCCTAGTTCCCAAGCATGCTGCTCTCCCGTGTTGAGACAACAGCACATTTTCTTGAGTATGCCTTTGCTGCTTCCTTACTGACTAGGGAATGGATTCACCATTCACTAGGTATTTCAGATGCATAATTTATAGTCCATGGTGCATCACAGCTGCACATTCTGTCAGGACATACAAAGGATTAGAGAAGATGAGGCCTCTGTGGATGTACCTGATGTATTAGTCTCTATTTTTTGAGAAATGGTGTGGAGTTCTTGTGGAGAAGGCAATGGCACCCCACTCCAGCACTCTTGCCTGGAAAATCCCATGGACAGAGAAGGCTGGTAGGCTGCAGTCCACGGGGTTGCACAGAGTCAGACACGACAAGCGACTTAGCAGCAGCAGCAGCAGCAGCAGCAGCAGCAGCCGTGGGGTTCTTGGGTAATATGGTAAGTGCACGGAATGGTGGATTGATTTAATAAGTGCAGGAAAAATTTACCCACAAAACCTTGAGCTGCAGGTTGCCATGTTCTTAGCATAACTGCACTCACTGTTTCCTCACTTCTCACTTTTGTCTTACTTTCCATGTGCCAAGGCTCTCTTCTCAGCTCCTACCTCTCCTTTTGTTCTTTGACTCTGTCCCTCAGCCTCTCTCAGTTAAATCTGACCCAAGTTCTCTGATCCTGATAACCCTTTCTATTTGAATTGCATTACGTCAATTTCTGCCACTTTCATTTTCACAGTTGCTTAGTAGACATCTTTGGAGAGGCAGTATAAATAGGGGTTAAGGGGCCAGGCTCTGGAGTCAGACCACCTGGGTTTGGTCTTAAATCTGCTACATTTTAACTAGCTGTGTGCCCTTGGACAAGTTATTCAACTTATGTGTGCCTCTTTTTTTTCATGAAATGTGAATATTAATAGCACCTTTCTTTTATAGAGTTGTGATTATTTAAAAAAGTGAACTCATATCAAGCACTTAGAACAGTGCCTCATGCACAGTAATCCCTCAGTAAACTTTAGCTGTTATTATTTCACTTTGATTGCATAAGAGGAAAAAAACCTTCTGAAATGATGATATTTTTTGCAGGTGGTTGTTTCAGAATTGTAGTTCCTTCTGCCTTGCCTGTAATGATGCCCTGAAGATAAGTGAATGAAAGTGATTAGCTTCGTCAGAATCCAATAGTGGGAACCTCTCTACAGTGTTAAGTTCCATGATCTTTAAACAGAAAGTTTCCTTCCTCCTGCCGTGCTGGACCATACAGTCGCTGTTGGCCTCATCACAGAGCTGGCATCATCCTGTCTCTGAAAGATTTTTAAAAATCAGATCTATCACAGTTACAAATTATCATTCTTTCTTCACCCCAGCAGCTCCACCTTCAAGGACTTAGAGGGCAACAGCCTGAAGGATAGCGGCCATGAGGAGAGCGACCAGACCGACAGTGAGCATGATATCCAGCGGAGCCTGTATTGTGACACCGCCGTCAATGATGTGCTGAACACCAGTGTGACCTCCATGGGATCTCAGATGCCTGACCATGGTAAGGACTGTTTGGCTATAAGTTGCAGCCATTGATTCCAAAGGGCTCAGGAGGTTTAGCGGCTCACTGTGCTCCTGTTCTTTACTGTAATGAGTGTGTGTTGAAGGTGTGTATTATGCGCATGTCTCAGCAGCGCCTAAAGGGTTTTGAGATGTCCTAACACCTGTCCAGACTCTTCTTTGCCCTCAATGAGTGGATCCACTGTGATCATATAAACGTTTAAGCACTTAAAAAGCTGACTACCTATGCATATTGCATACACACTTGTCAATCATAACTGTATCACACACATAGGGAGTGAGCAGATGCCTTCTCACCAGGAATAAATGCCCCTTCTTGATTTAGTACATGAATTCAATTGATCAGTTGAGTTGCAGAGAACACAGCACTTATGATGCCAACGGGGTGAGTTTTATTTCCATATCAGGCTAGTTAGCTTTACCCAGAGGAGACTCTTCTCTCACCACATATTGCATACTCTTTACTGAGGAGACAGAGTACAAAACTTCCCATTTTGTCTATGAGGTAGTGATGCCACCAAATCCCTCTAGCTACCAAGCAAATGCAAGCCACTGGTCGTAGGAGACACCAGAGTAAGAAAACTTAATGTAGCATTCTGTGCATGTCAAAATGCCTCAAAGTGTGCGTCAGGAACGACATCCTCATGTATGAAGAAGAGTCTATTTTTGGGAATCTAGCACACATGCTTTAGCAAGAGGAGCTATTTAAAACTGTTCCAAGCATAAACCAGGGTATAAAAACATTAGCAGAGTTCAGCTAAGGCAGAATGTTCAGATGGACTTGGGCACAAATGTCATTTTCAATGTTTTACTGATGCAAACGTGCTAGGCCAACAGCCTGTCTTTTTCAATTAAGAACTATGAATTCAGCTTGGTGTTTAGGCTCAGTGAAGCTTCAGAATGCTTGGCTATGTCTTGAGAGTAGCTAGACGCAAGCTCAGCTGGAAGCCCTGCTGCTAAAAGTCTTAAAGATGAGAAAACAAAATATGGTGATTATGTGCTGGTCTTCAACTGTTTCATTTCACTTTATACATCATTAAATGGCTTTGTTTTGGTCTTGTAAATGAATCAGAAGGAAAAAAATGCATGATCCACAAAACAAAATGTTTTCTGTGGGGAAAAAGTTTGTCACTGTAGATTTTATTAGATTGTTTAATCCATCCCTTTCCCAGCAGATCCAAGTGTCAAAGTCTATAATATACGTAAATCACTACCAATTGTGAGCTGCTGCCTTCCCTAATTGGTGAGTGGTGACATCCGCAGAGATAATATACCTTCCAAGCAACCTAAGGCTAAAGATGAAAAAATTAAACATTTATATAACTGAAACAGAGGCTATTTAATTCTCAGAGGATTAGCAGCATGTCACAGAATACAGACTGAAGTGTATCATTTACTAGTCTTGTGTCTCAAGGAAATGCTTTTTCATTTATAACAGAAAGGGTTTTAGTTAGATGCTCTCTAAAATGAAATAACTCCAGGAAAAGAAATAGTCATAATTGATTCTCACTTTGTGCCTGTCTAGAACAACATCTGTTTTTTTGGTCCCATATCTCTAGGAAAACAGTACCAGTGGACTGGAGCTAGTTTTTCTGAGGGGGTGTTTCTTACAAAAGGGATGTATTGTATGTATATCCTATAGACTGTAATAATGAGATTCTAAAGCAAATGTATGACATTATCCCAAGACTCTCCTACATTTAAGGTGGGGAGCACACACACACACGTTTTTGCTGTTCTGTTTTGGCATACTTCTACATTTTGTTTCTCAATATTCAGTTCTCATACATGTATCTTCATTTTTTCCATTGTTCTAACAGTGGCTAAAGCTTGAACCATCCCTTGTGTTTGTTCTTTACAATTTGGTTGAGTCATTAAAGTTTAGGTACAAAGCGAATTCAGGTCTTGCTTACATCTCTGGCTCTACGTTATGATATCCCAATACTACTGAGTTTCCTATAATGGTACTTAAGTGAAACTGTTAGACTCTCAGACATGTACAACTCTTTGTGACCCCATGAACTGCAGCATGCCAGGCCTCCCTGGCCATCACCAACACCTGGAGTCCCCCCAAACCCATGTCCATCAAATTGGTGACACCATCCAGCCATCTCATCCTCTGTCGTCCCCTTTTCCTGCTGCCCTCAATCTTTCCCAGCATCAGGGTCTTTTCAAACGAGTCAGCTCTTCACATCAGGTGGCCAAAGTACTGGAGTTTCAGCTTCAACATCAGTCCTTCCAACGAACAGCGAGGACTGATCTCCTTTAGCATGGACTGGTTGGATCTCCTCTCAGACAAAGGGACTCTCAAGGGTCTTCTGAAACACCACAGTTCAAAAGCATCAATTCTTCTGCGCTCAGCTTTCTTTATAGTCCAACTCTCACATCTATACATGACCACTGGAAAAACCGTAGCCTTGACTAGATGAACCTTTGTTGGCAAAGTAATGCCTCTGCTTCTGAATATGCTATCTAGGTTGGTCATAACTTTTCTTCCAAGTAGTAAGTGTCTTTTAATTTCATGGCTGCAGTCACCATCTGCAGGGATTTTGGAACCCAGAAAAGTAAAGTCAGCCACTGTTTCCATTGTTTCCCCACCTATTTGCCATGAAGTGATGGGACCAGATGCCATGATCTTCATTTTCTGAATGTTGAGCTTTAAGCCAACTTTTTCACTCTCCTCTTTCACTTTCATCAAGAGGCTCTTTAGTTCTTCTTCACTTNTATTTGCCATGAAGTGATGGGACCAGATGCCATGATCTTCATTTTCTGAATGTTGAGCTTTAAGCCAACTTTTTCACTCTCCTCTTTCACTTTCATCAAGAGGCTCTTTAGTTCTTCTTCACTTTCTGCCATGAGGGTGGTGTCATCTGCATATCTGAAGTTACTGATATTTCTTCCAGCAATCTTGATTCCAGCTCATGCTTCCTCCAACCCAGCGTTTCTCATGATGTACTCTGCATAGAAGTTAAATAAGCAGGGTGACAATATACAGCCTTGACGTACTCCTTTCCCTATTTGGAAACAATCTGTTGTTCCATGTCCAGTTCTAACTGTTGCCTCCTGACCTGCATACAGATTTCTCGAGAGGCAGGTCAGATGGTCTGGTGTGCCCATCTCATTCAGAATTTTCCACTTTATTGTGATCCACATACTCAAAGGCTTTAGCATAGTCAAAGCAAATATAGATGTTTTTCTGGAACTCTCTTGCTTTTTCCATGATCCAGCGGATGTTGGCAATTTAATCTCTGGTTCCTCTGCCTTTTCTAAAACCAGCTTGAACATCTGGAAGTTCACGGTTCACGTATTGCTGAAGCCTGGCTTGGAGAATTTTAAGTATTACTTTTTACTAGGTGTGAGATGAGTGCAATTGTGAGGTAGTTTGAGCATTCTTTGGCATTGCCTTTCTTTGGGATTGGAATGAAAACTGACCTTTTCCAGTCCTGTGGCCACTGCTGAGTTTTCCACATTTGCTGCCATATTGAGTACAGCACTTTCTCAGCATCATCTTTCAGGATTTGAAATAGCTTAACTGGAATTCCGTCACCTCCACTAGCTTTGTTCATAGTAATGCTTCCTAAGGCCCACTTGACTTCACACAAGTAATTGAAAGACAAATATGAACAAATTTATCATGCATGCCTGCCTGATCTGGTAACCATTCTAATTACATAATTACATAAATAGTAATCATAATTAGTGTGGTTCTAGTTAGATTCGTTCCAGGGCAACATGGTATTGTTGCTCCTGAGGACTACTGATCTAGAAAGGTGAGGGGGGGGGGGAATGGAATCTCCTCTGGACTCAGACTGTGCTGAAAGTCTCAAAGATATATTGAGGGAAAAAGGTCCCAGTTCTCTTTGGTTCACTGATACTGTGTTAGGCATCTCAAACCAAAGTACTCCGAAATCCAAAAGGTGCCAGAGCTGAACTGCTTTTGAGATTTGAATGGATGTCTCTGTAGAAGAGCAAGGGTTATAATGATACTGTCAGACTAACTCTGATCCTGATAATTTTTTTTTCTGGTCCTATCAGAATTACTCCAAAGTTGGACCAAATATATCCAATACAGTTCACCTTATGCCTTTGTTTGGGGGAATTTAGCTCACCTTGGATTTCATGTCTGTAGCTCTCTGTGATGTTTCCAATTTGGATATTAGTGTAGAATTTTTTTTTGCATACATATAGACATATGAATGATGAATCTCAGGATTTTCCAAATAAGGATAATTTTATTCAACTGTTAATTTTTTTCCTTAAACAGGAGCAAGTTGTTCAATGAGCTCATATTGTGTTGCTAGTGTTTGAGGAAGATGTACAAACAGTATTTGCTTCTCATTTTCTTAGACACCAAGGCCCTATGCTTCTTCACACTGCCAAAACTTTCTTTGGAGTTTTTTTTTTTTTTAACTATACTGTAGCTAAAGAATGCTCAGTGTGAATGTCAAGGGTGCTTTGAGATTCTCAGATCCCTTAATTTTCAGTTACTTTTCTCTGAGAACATTCCTAGACAAGGGAACCCAGGATCACTGTATTTAACCAAAGGAGAATGGCTGGAAGAATTTTGTACTCAAAGGGCAAGAGTCCGGATTTAGACCCTTGACTTCAGATTGTGGGTTTTTTTTTGTTTGTTTTACTTTTAATGGAAACATACTGGTTACAGTCAATATGTTCTACATTTTATTAATTTGAGTAGATAAATAATTCATTCAAATGATATTGAATTGCCCAAGAGATGCAGAGCCAGAAACAGTGCTCCAAATGATAACATAGAACTTGTGTGGTGAGCTCACCACTGCTCTTGCTGTATACAGAATCCCCAGCTTACACTATTGACACCATGGATGCTGGGCTCTGGGTGTCCCTGCTACTGCCACCTGGATACCTTGGGTTACCCATCACCCAGATGGAATTTCCACAGCCCCCATTCCTTTTGTCAGAGAAGGCAATGGCACCCCACTCCAGTACTCTTGCCTAGAAAATCCCATGGACTGAGGAGCCTGGTAGGCTGCAGTCCATAGGGTCGCTAGGAGTTGGACACAACTGAGCAACTTCACTTTCATGCATTGGAGAAGGAAATGGAACCCACTCCAGTGTTCTTGCCTGGAGAATCCCAGGGATGGGGGAGCCTGGTGGGCTGCCGTCTAGGGGGTTGCACAGAATTGGACACGACTGAAGCGACTTAGCAACAGCATTCCTTTGTACCGTCAGCTTGCTGTTTTTTTTTTTAAATCTTTTTAAAATTTTTAATTGGAGGATAATTACAATATTTTTTAATTTTAAATTTATTTATTTCTAATTGAAAGATAATTACTTTGCAGAATTGTGTTGGTTTCAGTTCTTTTTTTGATTGCCCCAACCAGACATATCTGTGAGCTGGGTCAGGGTGGAGATAAGATGGAACGGTAAGAATCTCTGCTTTCTGAATTATTATCAATCCTAGTATCACTCACAACATGCCTAAAACCTGATCAGTGGGTTGATGAACTGACTGAGCCAAATTTCCTAGTTGCAGGTATCTGAATTACATTCATCATTTATAGTGCCTTTGAATTAATATGCCTCAGCTCGCCCTGTAGCTCTTGTCATGGCTTCCCAGAAAAGCAACTGACGGAGCGTTCCTTATCCTATACTTTCTACTGGCGTATGGCCCCTTTGCAATTCTGTGTCTATGTAGCTCTCAGAGTACCTTGAAAACAAGTGAGTGTTGTCACTCAGCATATTTTGCCACCTGATTTGGTGCTGAGTTGGGGAGTCACACTCAAATCTTTTAACCAGTGTTTTCCCTCCCTGAATTTGAGTTATTTGGTAAAATTACACCTTCTGGCAGGCACAACAATTTTGCCCTGTGCAATTTCAGCAGATAATCTCTAAGAAGAGTAACCAAAATGTAGAGCGCTCAGAGGTGCCAGAGGCTCGTGGGTTTGTTGCACATTTGGGAGTCTGACAGGACCGCGACCCCTTCCTGTTGAGGTTATTTCTGGGTTGAATAGTGCTGGGTTTAATAGGCTTTTGTCTCCTTGCTTCTTTGCATGCTCATTTGCGATGACTTGTATATCCCATTCAGTTCAGTTCAGTTCAGTCGCTCAGTCGTGTCCGACTCTGTGACCCCATGAATCGCAGCACGCCAGGCCTCCCTGTGCGTCACCATCTCTCGGAGATCACTCAGACTCATGTCCGTCGAGTCAGTGATGCCATCCAGCCATCTCATCGTCTGTCGTCCCCTTCTCCTCCTGCCCCCAATCCCTCCCAGCATCAGAGTCTTTTCCAATGAGTCAACTCTTCGCATGAGGTGGCNCTGCTGAGTTTTCCACATTTGCTGGCATATTGAGTGCAGCACTTTGACAGCATCATCTTTCAGGATTTGAAATAGCTCCACTGGAATTCCATCACCTCCACTAGCTTTGTTCGTAGTGATGCTTTCTAAGGCCCACTTGACTTCACATTCCAAGATGTCTGGCATATCCCGTTATGAATACTCAAATGTGTAGTTCTGATGAAATTAGAGTTTATGGGTTCATGTCTTAGAACTGTACATACTCATCCCAAGCCTAACTAATTTGTTTCAAATCACACTCGATCTCTCTTACCTTATGATTTGATTATTGATTATAAATTCATCAGCTGAAAAAATGAATTTAATTGCTATAATATGCACCTAATTTGGAGCTCACTACAACACTGAATTGCTTTCCCTCCCATGCTAATTGATACCAAATGGAAGCAGTGTAGAGAAATTTGTGAGAATATCTATCTGATTTTCATATTCAAAAGCATCCAAATGCAATATAATGATTGCTTTATTTCTGAAAGTGTAGGTTCTTCGCATTTTCCTAAACTTATTCATTTCCTATTTTCATCACCTGTATATCATTTAACATGTTTGTTGTGTAAAACATGGATTTAAAGAACTTGAGGTGTGCCTAATGCAACTGCTATTGCAAATTAGCCATGCAAATGTTCTGGAGGCTGCACACTGTGCATCTCCTAGTTTCAAGCACAGGTGTATTAGGACGTTTACACTTTGAACACTCTATCAACAATATGTAATTTTGTTTCCTGTAGCCTTTTAATGAAATTATGATTCCATGACTGAAAATCCCTTCCTTATCCTCTTACCTATCCCCTGACTCACCTCTCACCTCACTGAATTGCCAAACATTCATTTCAATTAGTCTCTTAGCAAAATAGGGAGTTCTCCCTAGTGGCTCAGTTGGTAAAGAATCTGCCTGCAATGCAGGAGAACTGGGTTCAATTCCCAGTTGGGAAAATCCCCTGGAGAAGGAAATGGCAGCCCACTCCAGTACTCTTGCCTGGAGAATCCCATGGTCAGAGGAGCCAGACAGGCTGCGGTCCATGCGATCGCAGAGTCGGACATGACTGTGTGACTTTCACAATGGAGAATATTTTGTGACATTGCAAGGCACTGTGCTGCTGGGCCCCAGAAATGGTAGCATGAACCAGATGCTCATAGAGTAATTGAAAATTGCATTTTATCAGATAGTATTTGCTGTCAAAAAGGTTTATCTTTACTTCAACAAAGAGGTTGATTAGCTCCCCCTGGACTCAAATTAGCATCTTTGAGGCTAGATATACTATTTTGCAATTCATGTGGTTATTTCTCCCCTGGTTTTGCTCATATAGAATTGTTTAAAGATGTCTTTAGCCTCTTGATGGAGAAGGCAATGGCACCCCACTCCAGTACTCTTGCCTGGAAAATCCCATGGATGGAGGAGCCTGGTAGGCTGCAGTCCATGGGGTCGCAAAGAGTCGGGCGCGACTGAGCGACTTCCCTTTCACTTTTCACTCTCATGCATTGGAGAAGGAAATGGCAACCCACTCCAGTGTTCTTGCCTGGAGAGTCCCAGGGACGGGGGAGCCTGGTGGGCTGCTGTCTATGGAGTTGCACAGAGTTGGACACGACTGAAGTGACTTAGCTTAGCTTAGCTTAGCTTAGCCTCTTGAAAACATACCAGGTAAAATGTTTAATTACTTGAACACAGTAATGTATATGTATACAGAGTTTCTATATATATGGCTTTCAGGTTTTCTCATCTTGCCTCAGGTATACAGCATTCTAATACCAGGTAGGAACAATCCATGCATAGATATTGTTATTCATTCATTCAGCAATAGGTCCAGCTACTTCTGTTATTGACTGTGAAAATTATCGCCTTTTTAGATTTGCATATCTGAGTTTTACTGGGGTGACCAAGGTCAACTCAATGATGAAATAAATAACTTTTATTTTAGAAATATCTCTAAGAATAGAGCATGGGGCTAATATGAATCTTATTAATATTGTGCCAATAAAACAGAAGAAACTATAAAAGAGGATGGTTACAGTCAAGGTCATATTTTTAATAACAGTATCAGGAAAGAATCTTCCTTGTTTTAATTTGAACAGTCACAATGTTAAGGATTTTCTTTTTAAATTCTTCTGCTCTGAGATTGAAATTCCTGCTTAGTTTTAGTTAATGTCATTGTAAAATGGTAGGTTTAATCTCTGACATGCCTTTTTACCTTTCTGGTTAGGAAATACTCAGTGATACTCAATACCCAGTTTCTCTTTCCTTTTGAGGTCTGGGACCTTTATCCATTCTCAGTCTCAGCAATGGGTGGGTCGGTGGGAAGAGAGATGACAGGTGGATGCTTTTGTTTATTTCAACTACATTGTTGCACCAGATAAATGGATTCCTTCCAAAGCATTATTTACATTTTATTAGCAGGTGGCCACTAGAATAAAATGTTGTCCTTAACTAATGGAAGGTCTTTCCCGGGTAGCTCAGCTGGTAAAGAATCTACCTGCAATGCAGGAGACCCCGGTTTAATTCCTGCATCGGAAAGATCCACTGGAGATCTTCCCACTCCAGTAATCTTGGCCTTCCCTGGTGGCTCAGATGGTAAAGAATCCGTGTGCAATGTGGGAGACCTGGGTTCAATCCTTGGGTTGGGAAGATCCTGTGGAGGAGGGCATGGCAATTCACTCCAGTATTCTTGCCTGGAGAACCCTCATGGACAGAGGAGCCTGGTGGGCTATATAGTTTATGGGGTCACAAAGAGTCGGACATGACTGAACGACAAGCACAGCACAGCCCAACTAATGGAAACATTCATGCTGTTAGCGGTTGTTTGCTCGCGTTATGTCGGCTTGGGCTTTTTGGTCAGAGAATTCTTTTAGGACAGCTCAAGTTTATCTACTTTGAAATAAAAGCATTCTTCCTCTTTTTATATAATAATGTTTTCTTGATCCACTTAGAACTTTTAGTTGTATCAAAGTCATTGTCTATTTTAAGTTTTATTATTATTAATAATTACCTATAGTAAAGGATTCATTATTCATCAAGAGAATAAATACCGAGGTCTTTCCTGACTGGTTGACACTGAGAATTTCTATATTTCTGAGCACTTGGAAAGAATTGGAGGATGGAGGCTCTATTAAGGGAGCACACTGAACAGTCAAGAATTTCATTCTCTAGGAGTTTATGGCCCAATAGCACAAGGGGTCCAGTATGGAATAGATAGCATGGGATCAGTGAAGAAATTAATTAAGACAACTTCAGCTGGAAAGCAAAATCCTTTTCAAAAGACACTTCTGTGTAATGGGATTCCTTTGGAGGAATACTGGAAGCCACGCCCCGAGATAGCATGTGAGATAAAATTAAGCTCTATTTGGGTGATTTGCTAGGTGAATTTTTTCCAGTTGCTTCATGATAAAACAAGTTCTGTCGGCCATGGTAAGTAGGGATGCTGGCAATCGGACAACAGATGAGAAGCAAATCAAATTGTTTTATAGGGATAAATCATATGATTGGTTCACATATTGAAACAGTCCATTGAAATATCAAGATCACTATCTTCTTTAGATTTTTCAATCTATTTAACATCATTTCTGTTCCATCATTAAGATGGTTAAGCACCATAAATAAACTCCATCAGGATGGGAAAACAAACTGAACTTTCCATTTAAATATTTATGAAACATTTTTTTCTGTTCATCTTCCCTTTAACCCTTTTCTTATGAAATAAATATGAAGAATTGAGTCCTGATTTAAAAAGCAATTTCAAGAATACCAAAATCCTGTATTACTTCCTTATTGTATAGGCAAAATATCTGTGAGATGGCTTTCCTCTCTTACTGTAGATGCTTTTTTATCATCCAGGATCAGGTCTTTGCCCCAGGTATTTTTGATCTTTGCCCTTACCAGATGGCTCATTATCTGTTTATTTTGAACCAATGAAAGTTAATTTGACACATCCACTTTGGAAATGTGGCTTGACAAGGAAGTCTTTTCAATTTCTCTTCCTATAAGGCTTACCCCCAAAAAAACTTTAGCCATGGAAAAATCACCAAGGACCAACTTAGAAAAGGTTTGAACTGACCTTTAGAGCCATCAGAAGAGTTGTTTTTTAGAAACTTATGCACAGCATAAGTTCAGTTCAGTTCAGTCGCTCAGTCGTGTCTGACTCTTTGTGACCCCATGAATCGCCGCACGCAAGGCCTCCCTGTCCATCACCAACTCCCGGAGTTCACTCAGACTCACGTCCATCGAGTCAGTGATGCCATCCAGCCATCTCATCCTCTGTCGTCCCCTTCTCCTCCTGCCCCCAATCCCTTCCAGCATCAGAGTCTTTTCCAGTGAGTCAACTCTTCGCATGAGGTGGCCAAAGTACTGGAGTTTCAGCTTTAGCATCATTCCTTCCAAAGAACACCGAGGACTGATCTCCTTTAGGATGGACTGATTGGATCTCCTTGCAGTCCAAGGGACTCTCAAGAGTCTTCTCCAACACCACAGTTCAAAGGCATCAATTCTTCGGCGCTCAGCCTTCTTCACAGTCCAACTCTCACATCCATACATGACCACTGGAAAAACCATAGCTTTGACTAGATGGACCTTTGTTGGCAAAGTAATGTCTCTGCTTTTCAATATGCTATCTAGGTTGGTCATAACTTTTACTGGTTGGATCTCCTTGCAGTCCAAGGGACGCTCAAGAGTCTTCTCCAACACCACAGTTCAAAAGCATCAATTATTCGGTGCTCAGCCTTCTTCACAGTCCAACTCTCATTAGTAATAGTTAAATATGAGATAAAATTTATTTTTATTAGAAAAATGTCCTTAATTATCTGGCCCAATGTTACATCAAAACATTTACAACAGCCAAGATGGGCACCTAGGTGCCCATCAAGGGGTAAATGGATAAATAAAATATGGTATATAAATACAATGGAATACTATTAAGCCATAAGAAGCTGAAATCTAGCCATTTGTGACTACATGGATAGACCTTGCCGGTATTATGCTAGGTGAAATGAGTCGGTTGGACAAAGAGAAAAATTAAACTTACTATTTACTCCTGCAGATCTCAGAACAAGCAAAAAAAGAAAATGAGCATGCGTGAGAAACTTAGAAAAATCACACAGGCTTATTTTCCAAATACTGGGAATGGGGTGTACTGTATAATAAAGACATTGATTCAACCAAATTATTTGGGCACTGACTCAGTGGCAGCTATTAGGGCTGTAATATAAAGGGACGGTATATGTAACTTGCTTTATGGTCTCTCTGGGTAAAAGCAAGACAACGTGTAATTAGAACTCATCCAATATCAAGGATCATCTATTGTTCTTGCTCGCTTTAACCTGTGCTCTGGTACATAAACCTCGGCTAGGCACTTTGATGAGAAGCTCAAGAGCAAGAAGTGAGTCCTGCCTCTGGAGTTAATATCTTTTTGGTACATGGGGAAGATGAGAGACCTGGTGAGCACAGTGGAGGATAGCATGCAAGGGCAAGGAAGCAGTGAAAGTTGTATTCTTGCCACCTCTTCTTAATATCTTCTGCTTCTGTTAGGTCCAGACCATTTCTGTCCTTTATCGAGCCCATCTTTGCATGAAATGTTCCCTTGGTATCTCTAATTTTCTTGAAGAGATCTCTAGTCTTTCCCATTCTGTTTTCCTCTATTTCTTTGCACTGATCGCTGAAGAAGGCTTTCTTATCTCTTCTTGGTATTCTTTGGAACTCTGTATTCAGATGCTTATATCTTTCCTTTTCTTCTTTTCCTTTCACAGGTATTTGTAAGGTCTCCCAGACAGCCATTTTGCTTTTTTGCATTTCTTTTCCATGGGGATGGTCTTGATCCCTGTCTCCTGTACAATATCACAAATCTCATTCCATAGTTCATTAGGCACTTTATCTATCAGATCTAGTCCCTGAAATCTATTTCTCACTTCCACTGTATAATCATAAGGGATTTGATTTAGGTCATACCTGAATGGTCTAGTGGTTTTCCCTACTTTCTTCAATTTAAGTCTGAATTTGGCAATAAGGAGTTCATGATCTGAGCCACAGTCAGCTCCTGGTCTTGTTTTTGTTGACTGTATAGAGGTTCTCCATCTTTGGCTGCAAAGAATATAATCAATCTGATTTCGGTGTTGACCATCTGGTGATGTCTATGTGTAGAGTCAAAACAGATCCTTTTGCAATTAGGAAGAATGGAGTCTTTAAACCAGTTATTTTGCCATGCAGAGAGACTATAAGGCAGGTATCCACGGTGGCCTAAAGAGATTATCAGTGGGCTATCTGTATCTAGAGTCATTTTAGAGCAAATCCTTCAGTACTAAGCATTTGTGTGCAGGTGAAAAGTCAGAAGAATATTGTGGCATTTTAGGTATTATGGTAAAATATTGGATATGGTAAATACTGGTTATCACCCCAAAATGTGCACCCGAAAGATCTACTGTTGTAGTTGGAGGAATAGGTGAGATAGATAGGTACCAGAGGTGATTGAAAGGTATTAAATTCAGAAAGGGCCAAAGAAGGTTATAAGAAAATGAATTCTAGGTGAATTCATTCAAAGTTCTGTTTCATTGAGGTGGCTTCATGAGAGAGAGACGTTTTGTCTTTTGAGGGTTTCTGGCTATCAGAAACAATAATTCTATTCCATTATTCTTCATAATAGCATAGTCAACAAACTTGTAAGCTATTAAATATTTGAAACAATAGGCAACATCATATCTTCACTTCTTTCAAATCTTAATAATTTTGACTTTCATGGCAAATGAGACTCTTCAGGTTCCTGTCTTATTTGATCAGGAAGGTTTTTGGCAGAAGTTAAAACCTTAAAAACACATTCATCTCCCCGTACTCCAGTTAGCTGTCTTCAGTTCAGTTCTGTTCAGTCGTTCAGTTGTGTCTGCCTCTTTGCAACCCCATGGACTGCAACACGCCAGGCCTCCCTGTCCATCACCAACTCCCGGAGTTTACCCAAACTCATGTCCATTGAGTCGGTGATGCCATTCAATCACCTCATCCTCTGTTGTCTCTTTCTCCTCCTGCCTTCAACCTTTCCCACCATCAGGGTCTTTTCCAATGAGTCAGTTCTTTGCATCAGGTGTCCAAAGTATTGGAGTTTCAGCTTCAACATTTATCCTTCCAATGAACACTCAGGACTGATTTCCTTTAGGATGGACTGGTTGTATCTCCTTGCAGTCCAAGGGACTCTCAAGAGTCTTCTCCAGCACCACAGTTCAAAAGCATCAATTTTTCAACACTCAGCTTTCTTTATAGTCCAACTCTCACATCCATACATGACTACTGGAAAAACCATAGCCTTGACTAGACAGACTTTTGTTGGCAAAGGAATGTTTCTGCTTTTTAATATGCTGTCTAGGTTGGTCATAATTTTCCTTCCTAGGAGCAAGTGTCTTTTAATTTCATGGCTGCAATCACCATCTGCAGTGATTTTGGAGCCCCCCCTCCATAAAAAATTCTGTCACTGTTTCCACTGTTTCCCAATCTATTTGCCATGAAGTGATGGGACTGGATGCCATGATCTTAGTTTTCTGAATGTTGAGCTTTAAGCCAACTTTTTCACTCTCCTCTTTCACGTTCCTCAAGAGGCTCTTTAGTTCTTCACTTTTTGCCATAAGAGTGGTATCATCTGTATATCTGAGGTTATTGATTTCTTCTGGCAATCTTGATCTTAAGTTCTTTCTAATTTGTGGTTTAATACCTATACTAAATCATGCAGGAGTTCAACTGTAGTCTGCTTTAAAGTAAAAATGCAACTCATTATGTTGCTTCCCTTGTAATGGATATCTGTAAACAAACACTACTGTAATCACCTGGAGAAACTTGGTAATTTTAGTCAATTACAGCAAGGCAGCTTCCCAGCCATCAGTTTGCAAATTCAAATCCAGAGATACTTTTTCCAATATATGGCTTCTTTCACCACTTCTAAGCTCATATAGTCTCTCTTTCTCTTCTTAGTTTGGGTAATAATAGATGTTTGACTACTTGCTTTCTTCCTTCCTCTTTCATCCCATGGAGTTTCCAACCTGTGTGAACAATAGAATCTTTCCTTTTTAATATATGGAAAAAGGGGGAAGAGGAATGATATAGGTTCCAAGATAGACTGGTCAGACTGTTCTAAGACATCACCACTTGATGTTTTCAATTATTAATGAGACTGTCAGTTGTTTTAATCTGGGAAGTAAATGGAAAGAATGGTTTTGATTTTAATTTAATTTAAAAATCAGCTTATTGGGAAAAAAATGCCTTCAGCTTGTGAGAGTCATGTAAACTGCTGATAAACTGAAGCAAGTCCAATGCAGAAGCTGAACCATCATTCATATGCAAATGTGAACTCTATTAAATTAGGGAATTATTATTATTAGTATTATTATCACTAGCTAGAAAATTTAGTTCTTTTAATTCAAGGAACCATTTTATTACAGAGACATGCTTCATATAATTATCTGTTCCATATATTTTTTTCTGGAAGAAAAACTGATACACTAAGAATTTGAAGACTTTATTCATGTCAGAACACAAATCAGTGGCAAAGTCCAGAGTAAAGCCCAAAGTGCAAATTCTTTTTGTTGACTCACTGTCCATCAAGCTGTACATTTTAGAAGTTGAGTGATTATCTGTGAGTACCCTATTAAGTTTGGATTTTCTTACACTGGATGATTCTGCTTAGTGCAAAATGTGAATTCAGAAATATGGTGTCTATGCACAAATTGGATCTTAAGGACCTGGAGCCAGACCTTTGTTTGTACCAACTGTCAACTTAGAAAGTTTCATTATCTTGGAGTTTCACCAAACACTTTCAGATTTATAATTGATGTCAACTGAAGTTGAAGGCAAAGAAAACCTGCCTTATTTGACTGCAGAAAACATTACCTTACTGTTTGGTCCTAGTTAGTTATCTATAGCGTAGATGTCTCGAATCACACCAGCCTTCTGCTAACACAGCAAGTGAGCACTTCCTGAATTCAGCTGATGATCAATCTAGGCAGCTAATGAGTCTGCAAACAGTCTGAGCTGCTGGAGCTGGCATCAGGAAGCCACCATTCCAAACTAACAATCTCTCATTAACCTTTTGGTATTTCCTTTGTGATGCTAATTAGGCACTCATAAAACTATCTGCTTTGGATCTTTGGTTTAAAATCCAGTTTTCCAAAAACACAGTCTACTTTAAGGCTTCCATAAGTATGATGTTTCCCCTCATGGTCTCTTTGTGACCCCATGGACTGCAGCATGCTAGGCTTCCCTGTCCATCACCAACTCCTGGAGCTTGCTCAAACTCATGTCCGTTGAGTCTGTGATGCTATCCAACCATCTCATCCTCTGTAGTCCCCTTCTCCTTCTGCCTTCAATCTTTCCCAGCATTGGGGTCTTTTCTAAATGAGTTAGTTCTTTGCATCAGGTGGCCAAAATATTGGAGTTTCAGCTTCAATATCAGTCCTTCCAATGAATATTCAGGACTGATTGCCTTTAGGATTGACTGGCTTGATCTCTTTCCAGTCCAAGGGACTCTCAAGAGTCTTCTCCGACACCACAGTTCAAAAGCATCAATTCTTAGGCACTCAGCTTTCTTTATAGTCCAACTCTCACATCCATGCATGACTACTAGAAAACCCATAGCTTTGACTAGATGGACCTTTGTTGGCAAAGTAATGTCTCTACTTTTTAATGTGTTGTCTAGGTTGGTCATAGCTTTTCTTTCAAGGAGCAAACGTCTTTTAATTTCATGGCTGCAGTCATCATTTGCAGTGATTATGGAGCCCCCCAAAATAAAGTCTGTCGCTGTTTCCATTGTTTCCCCATCTATTTGCCATGAAGTGATGGGACTAGATGCCATGATTTTTGTTTTCTAAATGTTGAGCTTTAAGCCAACTTTTCCACTCTGCTCTTTCACTTTCATTAAGAGGCTCTTTAGTTTTTTGCTTTCTGCCATAAGGTTGGTGTCATACCCAATCCTCACAGGTAAACCCGAGAATTCTAATTGTCATTAGAATCTTCTAGACACTGTCCCATCAATTCAGGCTCCAACTAATATAAGCAAGTCCCATTGAGTCAGTAAAACAGCTTCTACCCTATTCCTTTTCTTTAAGATCAACACCACTACGTGTGCCTGTAAATCTGAAGTCAAGCATAGCATCATAGTGACTAAGAATACAGATTTTGGAATAAGACAAAGTGCCTTGCTTATCTTTGCTTCTTAGTAGCTATTAACCTTACTCAAATTACTTATTTTTTGAGCCCTAAATATTATCATCTACAAAATAGGAGTAAACACAGAAATTAATTATCAGGGTGGTTGTGAGATAATCTAGGTAAAGCACTTAGTGTTACTTCCTGACACATACTGAGTGCTGGAAAATAGAAAGTGCTGTTATTACTATGGAGATTTCAGTTTTCAAAATATCTACTGTGCATGATTTCAGAGCCTCTCACCTGCTTGCTGCTGTCTGTAATACCTTTAACAAAGGGTCAGGCATTTAATTTTACAATTATAGTTCAAATTTCAAGTAGCCTTTGGGAAGAGGGAATGCATTTATTCTGTTTCACACTAAATTGTAAATGAGTGCTATTGAATTGTTTCTAACTTTGGGATTTGATTCACTAGAATAGTGAAGACTATAAGAGTCTCAGCAGTTGGGGAAAAGCACTAAAATGGGGTGTCAAATATGACAACCTCATGAGTTTGCCCAGAGCTGTCAATGTCCAAATGAATGCTGAATAATTATTTCAGTTACTCACTGTGAAATATCTGGATGCTGCAAAGCTGCTTTTACTATCAAATCATGTTTCTGAATTAGCCCAGTCTTTGGTTTGAGATATTAAAGAGCGTTCACAAAAGGTTCTTACTGATGCTGAAAATGTGGCTTCTGTGCACCAGTGACCGATAGAATTTTGGAGACAGAGTTTTGGGTGAAGTAGAAAGAAGAGCTTTATTGCTTTGCCAGGCAAAGGGGATACAGCAGGGTTCAGTTCAGTTCAGTTCAGTCGCTCAGTTGTGTCCGGCTCTCTGCAACCCCATGAATCGCAGCATGCCAGGCCTCCCTGTCCATCACCATCTCCCGGATTTCACTCAGACTCACATTCATCGAGTCCATAATGCCATCCAGCCATCTCATCCTCTGTCGTCCCCTTCTCCTCCTGCCTCCAATCCTTCCCAGCATCAGTCTTTTCCAATGAGTCAACTCTTCGCATGAGGTGGCCAAAGTACTGGAGTTTCAGCTTTAGCATCATTCCTTCCAAAGAAATCCCAGGGCTGATCTCCTTCAGAATGGACTGGTTGGATCTCCT
>SJYT01082014.1:9803-31521 GCA_006410635.1 Cephalophus harveyi | reverse complement strand
AGAGTCAGTGAAACTCTGGTTTGAAGTACAGATTGATAAGGTTTGGACATAAATATTATATACATTAATATGACTACATTTAAATCCATGTCTGAGTAGTCACAATAATATTTTGGCTACATAAAGTTACTGAATTTTTTCAATTTGAGAAATTGTGTCTTAAAATTCCTTTTTAAAATACAAAGCACTTATTTTAAGGAATGCATATTTTTATTATGATAAAAGTTCAAAACTAGTCAAATAGAGACAGTCCTCTGATGTCTAATTTTACACTTCTACAAATGAATTCAGCATCTCCCCAAATTTATTTAAAGTCTATTTCTGTTATAAATGTAGGAACCCTAAAATCATGGCAGCTTGATCATTAACCAGTTACTCAATTTTATTGCTATTCAGAATAAAGCTAAACACCTACCAATAAACGGATGTTTTTAAAAGGCTTCACAAATTAGCACTGCATTCATTGCTCACATGAGACACCTTAAAAACAGACTGTAGAATAAGTAGCTAAATTTGAATCTCTTAAATTTATCAGTTCAGTCGCTCAGTCCTGTCTGACTCTTTGTGACCCCAGGGACTGCATGGCTTCACAAATTAGCACTGCATTCATTGCTCACATGAGACACCTTAAAAACAGACTGTAGAATAAGTAGCTAAATTTGAATCTCTTAAATTTATCAGTTCAGTCGCTCAGTCCTGTCTGACTCTTTGTGACCCCAGGGACTGCAGCACACCAGGCCTCCCTGTCCATCACCAACTCCCAGAGTTTACTCAAACTCATGTCCATTGAGTGTATGATGCCATCCAACCATCTCATCCTCTATTGTCCCCATCTCCTCCTGCCTTCAATCTTTCCCAGCATCAGGATCTTGTCCAATGAGTCAGTTCTTTGCATCAGGTGGCCAAAGTATTGGATCTTCAGCTTCAGCATCAGTCCTTCCAATGAACTTTGAGGACTGATTTCCTTTAGAATGGACTGGTTGGATCTCCTTGCAGTCCAAAGGACTCTCAAAGAGTTTTCTCCAACACCATAGTTCAAAAGCTTCAGTTCTTCAGTGTTCAGCTTTCTTTACATAACTTTGAGGACTGATTTCCTTTAGAATGGACTGGTTGGATCTCCTTGCAGTCCAAAGGACTCTCAAAGAGTTTTCTCCAACACCATAGTTCAAAAGCTTCAGTTCTTCAGTGTTCAGCTTTCTTTACAGTCCAACTCATCCATACATGACTACTGCAAAAACCACAGTTTTGATTAGATGGACCTCTGTTGACTAAGTAATGTCTCTGTTTTTTAATATGCTGTCTATGTTGATCATAACTTTTCTTCCAAGGACCAAGCGTCTTTTAATTTCATGACTGCAGTGATTTTGGAGCCCCCCAATATAGTCTGTCACTGTTTCTACCGTTTCCCCATCTATTTGACATGAAGTGATGGGACCAGATGCCATGATCTTAATATTCTGAATGTTGAGTTTTAAGCCAACTTTTTCACTCTCTTCTTTCACTTTCATCAAGAGGCTCTTTAGTTCTTCTTTGTTTTCTACCAAAGGGTGGTGTCATCTGCATATCTGAGGTTACTGATATTTCCCTAGCAATCTTGATTCCAGCTTTTGATTCATATAGCCCAGCGTTTCTCATGATGCTCCCTGTATATCAGTTTAAAAAGCAGGGTGACAATATACATCCTAGACGTACTTCTTTCCTGATTTGGAACCAGTCTGTTGTTCCATGTCCAGTTCTAACTGTTGCTTCCTGACCTGCATACAGATTTCTGAAGAGGCAGGTCAAGTGGTCTGGTATGCCTACCTCATGAAGAATTTTCCAGTTTGTTGTGATCTATACAGTCAAAGGCTTTGGCATAGTCACTAAGGGAAAGGTAGACGTTTTTCTGGAACTCTCTTGCTTTTTCAGTGATCCAACGGATGTTGGCAATTTGATTTCTGGTTCCTCTGCCTTTTCTAAATCCAGCTTGAACATCAGGAAGCACATGGTTCACGGAAGGTTGAAGCCTGGCTTGGAGAATTTTGAGCATTACTTTACTAGCCTGTGAGATGGGTGCAATTGTGTGGTAGATTAACCATTCTTTGGCTTTGCATTTCTTTAGGATTGGATTGAAAACTGAACCTTTCCTGTTCTGTGGCCACTGCTGAGTTTTCCAAATTGGCTGGCATATTGAGTGCAGCACTTTCACAGCATCACCTTTTAGGATTTCAAATACCTCAACTGTTATTCCATCACCTCCACTAGCTTTGTTCATAGTGATGCTTCCTAAGGTCCACTTGACTTTGTATTTCTGGATATCTGGCTCTAGGTGAGTGATCACACCATTGTGATTTCCTGGGTCATGAAAATGTTTTTTGTATAGTTCCTTGTATTCTTGCCATGTCTTCTTAATATCTTCTGCTTCTGTTAGGTCCATACCATTTCTGTCCTTTCTTGAGCCCAACTTTGCATGAAATGTTCTCTTGGTATCTCTAATTTTCTTGAAGAGATCTCTAGTCTTTCCCATTCTATTGTTTTCCTCTTTTCCTTGCATTGATCACTAAGGAAGACTTTCTTCTCTCCTTACTATTCTTTGGAACTTTGCATTCAAATGGGTATATCTTTCCTTTTCTCCTTTGTCTTTCACTTTTTTTCTTTTCACAGCTATCTGTAAGGCCTCCTCAGACAACCATCTGCCTTTTGTATTTCTTTTCCTTGGGGATGTTCTTGATCCCTGCCTTCTGTACAATGTCACGAATCTCCATCTATAGTTCTTCAGGGACTCTGTCTATCCAATCTAATCCCTTGATTCTATTTCTCGCTTCCACTGTATAATCATAAAGGATTTGATTTAGGCCATACCTGAATGGTCTAGTGGTTTTCCCTACTTTCTTCCTTATAAGTCTGTAATTGGCAATAAGGTGTTCATGGTATGAGCCACAGTCAGCTCCCAGTCTTGTTTTTGCTGACTGTATAGAGTTTCTACATCTTTGGCTGCAAAGAATATAATCAATCTAATTTCGGTACTCACCATGTGGTGATATCCATGTGTAGAGTTTTCTCTTGTGTTGTTGGAAGAGGGTGTTTGCTATGATCAGTACATTTTCTTGGCAAAATTCTATTAGCCTTTGCTGTGCTTCATTCTGTATTTCACAGCCAAATTTGCCTGTTACTCCAGGTATTATTTGACTTCCTACTTTGGCATTCCAGTCCCCTATAATGAAAAGGACATCTCTTTGGGTGTTAGTTCTAGAAGGTCTTGTAGGTTTTCATAGAACCACTCAACTTCAGCTTCTTCAGCATTACTGGTCAGGGCGTAGTCTTGGAATACTGTGATAGTGAATGGTTTGTCTTGGAAATGAACAGAGATCAGTCTGTCGTTTTTGAGATTGAGTCCAAGTACTGCATTTCAGTGGAAGTGAGTAATAGATTTAAGGGACTAGATCTGATAGAGTGCCTGATGAACTATGGACGGAGGTTCGTGACACTGTAGAGGCGACATGGATCAAGACCATCCCCATGGAAAAGAAATGCAAAAAAAGCAAAATGGCTGTCTGGGGAGGCCTTACAAATAGCTGGGAAAAGAAGAGAAGTGAAAAACAAAGGAGAAAAGGAAAGCTATAAGCATCTGAATGCAAAGTTCCAAAGAATAGTAAGGAGCGATAAGAAAGCCTTCCTCAGTGATCAACACAAAGAAATAGAGGAAAACAACAGAATGGGAAAGACTAGAGATCACTTCAAGAAAATTAGAGTTACTAAGGGAATATTTCATGCAAAGATGGGCTCGATAAAAGACAGAAATTGTATGGATCTTACAGAAGCAGAACATATTGAGAAGAGGTGGCAAAAATACAGAGAAGAACTGTACAAAAAAAGATCTTCACAACCAAAATAATCACGATGGTGTGATCACTCACTTAGAGCCAGACATCCTGGAATGTGAAGTCAAGTGGGCCTTAGGAAGCATCACTATAAACAAAGGTAGTGGAAGTGATGGAATTCCAGTTGAGCTGTTTCAAATCCTGAAAGATGATGCTGTGAAAGTGCTGCACTCAATAGGCCAGCAAATTTGGAAAACTCAGCAGTGGCCACAGGACTGGAAAAGGTCAGTTTTCATTACGATCCCAAAGAAAGGCAATGCCAAAGAATGCTCAAACTACCACACAATTGCACTCATCTCACACACTAGTAAAGTAATGCTCAAAATTCTCCAAGCTAGGCTTCAGCAACATGTGAACCGTGAACTTCCAGATGTTCAAGCTGATTTTAGAAAAGGCAGAGGAACCAGAGATCAAATTGCCAACATCCGCTGGATCAAGAGTGTTCCAGAAAAACATCTATTTCTGTTTTATTGACTATGCCAAAGCCTTTGATAGTATGGATCAAAATAAACTATGGAAAGTTCCGATAGAGATGGGAATACCAG
This sequence comes from Cephalophus harveyi, assembly GCA_006410635.1. Classification (NCBI taxonomy): domain Eukaryota; kingdom Metazoa; phylum Chordata; class Mammalia; order Artiodactyla; family Bovidae; genus Cephalophus; species Cephalophus harveyi. The sequence continues at coordinate 27,116 of SJYT01082014.1, read as the reverse complement.
ACCACCTGATGTGCCTCTTGAGAAACCTATATACAGGTCAGGAAGCAACAGTTAGAACTGGACATGGACCAAAAGACTGGTTCCAAATAGGAAAAGGAGTACGTCAAGGCTGCATATTGTCACCCTGCTTATTTAACTTATATGCAGAGTACATCATGAGAAATGCTGGGCTGGAAGAAGCACAAGCTGGAATCAAGATTGCCAGGAGAAATATCAATAATCTCAGATATGCAGATGACACCACCCTTATGGCTGAAAGTGAAGAGGAACTAAAAAGCCTCTTGATGGAAGTGAAAGAGGAGAGTGAAAAAGTTGGCTTAAAGCTCAACATTCAGAAAACAAAGATCATGGCATTTGGTCCCATCACTTCATGGGAAATAGATGGGGAAACAGTGTCAGACTTTATTTTGGGGGGCTCCAAAATCACTGCAGATGGTGACTGCAGCCATGAAATTAAAAGATGCTTNCCTTATGGCTGAAAGTGAAGAGGAGCTAAAAAGCCTCTTGATGGAAGTGAAAGAGGAGAGTGAAAAAGTTGGCTTAAAGATCAACATTCAGAAAACGAAGATCATGGCATCTGGTCCCATCACTTCATGGGAAATAGGGAAACAGTGGAAACCTTGGAAACAGTGTCAAACTTTATTTTTGGGGTGCTCCAAAAGCACTGCAGATGATAACTGCAGCCATGAAATTAAAAGACGCTTACTCCTTGGAAGGAAAGTTATGAGCAACCTAGATAGCATATGGAAAAGCAGAGACATTACTTTGCCGACTAAGGTCCGTCTAGTCAAGGCTATGGTCTTTCCAGTAGTCATGTATGGATGTGAGAGTTGGACTGTGAAGAAAGCTGAGCGCCGAAGAATTGATGCTTTTGAACTGTGGTGTGGGAGAAGACTCTTGAGAGTCCCTTGGACTGCAAGGAGATCCAACCAGTCCATTCTAAAGGAGATCAGCCTTGGGATTTCTTTGGAAGGAATGATACCAAAGCTGAAACTCCAGTACTTTGGCCACCTCATGTGAAGAGTTGACTCATTGAAAAAGACTCTGCTGCTGGGAGGGATCATGGGCAGGAGGAGAAGGGGATGACAGAGGATGAGATGGCTGGATGGCATCACTGACTCAATGGACATGAGTTTGAGTGCACTCCTGGAGTTGGTGATAGACAGGGAGGCCTGGCGTGCTGCAATTCATGGGGTCGCAAAGAGTCAGACACGACTGAGTGACTGAACTGAACTGAACTGAAGGAAATATTTCTTGCAAAGATGAACACAATAAAGGATAGAAACTGTAAGGATCTAAGAAAAGCAGAAGAGATTAATAAGTGGTAGCAAGAATATGTAGAAAATATACATAAATTTCTTAATAACAATGATAACCATGATGCTGTGGTCACTCACCTAGAACCAGACATTCTGGAGTCGGAAATCAACTAGGTCTTAGGAAGCATTACTACAAACAAAGCTTTTGGAGATGAGAGAATTCCAGCTTAGTTATTTCAAATCCTAAAAGATGAGCCTGATAAAGTTCTTCACTCAATATGCTAGCAAATTTGGAAAGTTCAGCAGTGGCCACAGCACTGGAACATGTCACTTTTCATCCCAATTCCAAAGAAAGGCAATGCCAAAGAATATTCAAACTACAATACAGTTGCATTTATTTCACATGGGAGCAAGGTCATGCTCAAAATCCTTTAAGCTAGGTGTCAGCAGTATGTGAACTGAGAAGTTCCAGATGTACAAGCTGGACTTAGAAAAGGCAGAAGAACCAGAGATCATATTGCCAACATTCACTGGATCATAGGAAAAGCAAGGAAATTCCAGAAAAAAACATCTGTTTCTGTTTCATCGATTATGCTAGAGGCTCTGACTGTATCACAATAAACTGTGAAATATTTCTTAAAAAGATAGGAATATAAGACCACCTTATCTGCCTCCTACAAAACCTGTATGCAGGTCAAGAAGCAACAGTTAGAACTGGACATGAAACAACAGATTGATTCAAAATTGGGAAAGGAGTACATCAAGACTGTATATTGTCACTCTGCTTATCTAACTTATATGCAGAGTACATCATGAGAAGGACTAGGTGAATCTAGAAGTATTAGATGAAGGGCTAGATGAATCACAGGCTGGAATCAAGATTGCCAAGAGAAAAATCAACAACCTCAGATATGCACATGATACCACTGTAATGGTAGAAAGCAAAAAGGAACTAAAGAGCCTCTCGATGAAGGTGAAAGATGAGAATGAAAAAGCTGGCTTGAAACAACATTCAAAAAAGTAAGATCATGGCATCTGTTCATATCATTTCATGGCAAATAGATGGGGAAAAATTGGAAACAGTGACAGATTTTATTTCTTGGGCTCCAAAATCATTGTAGATTATGACTGCAGCCACAAAACTAAAAGACACTTGCTCCTTGGAAGAAAAGCTACGACAAACCTAGGCAGTGTATTAAATAGCAGGGACAACACTTTGCCCTCAAAGGTCCGTATAGTCAAAGCTGTAAACTTCAGGAGACAATGAAGCACAGGAAACGCCTTATGTTGCTGCAGTTCATGGGGTCCCAAAGAGTTGTAGATGACTTACTGATTGAACAACAACTTCCAATATATCTTAGAAGAAAAGAATTGTGCTTGTTGAATCTCACAGTGTTAAAATATTGTGTCTCTGCAGAGGTTGAAATATTTTTTTTCCTAATTTTGGGTTGATTTCTATATTAGAATATTATCAATAGTCATTTTGTTTTCAATGGTTTTATGCCAGGTCATTAGATAATAAATTTTCCCCATTGTGAAAATATTGTAAAGAATTGTCTCATACCATGATACCACTGATCTCGTACAAAATTCTGGTATGTTTCCTAGGAATGAGGGTGACAGTGTTTTAGGTCTATGTCCCTTTATGGCATAAACCTTTTTTAGTACTAGTGATATTTCAGTCAAATCAAATGTGTGCTTAGGGAACTCACAAAACATAGCCATGAAAACCAAATGGAACTATGTGCTATTGGATGTTTTCAAAGAATCATGGATGGTGTCAAAGTGGAAGAAAAAATAAAACACTAGGTATTATGTTGCTTCACAGTATCTTGTAATAAACTATCATTTTTATCTTAAATTATCATTGCCTCTCTATCATGTCCATAATCTCTTCAATGTCTTGGACCTCTAAATGTAATCATCCAGACATGCCTCTCAGAGGGGTGAGCTCACTTTTTCTCTGATGGCAAGAGACTGAGACACAGTCCCAGGAGAAAAGCTGATTATGCTGTTGGGTGAGGTAACTTCCTCAGGAAGCAAGGAGGTTAGAGCCCTATAAGACAACTGGTGAATCCTACCTGTTCACTTTCAAAAGAAAGGTGCTTGCCCAGCAGATGGGAGAAAGAACTGGAAGACAAGAAATGTGGGATCAGGAATCACAAATGATATGGATATAGCCTAAGATATTCCCCAAACTGAAAAATCATCTGTTGTCAAATAAGATATGTAAACTGTAGCCAGAAGGACAAATGTAGCACAGAAGTTAAAGACAAACCAGACTGCTGAAATCCAAATCCCCATCTGCAATGTGCTAGCTGTGAGAACCAATCATTTAGCTTCTTTAGCTTCAGTTCTTCATCTGTGAAATGGGAATAGTAATACCTGTTTCATGGAATTTTAGGAGAGACTGAGTTAATAGTTATATAAAACACTTTGGTGTGGTTTGTAATACATCCACAGAATCTTTGACATGCCCTGCAAAAAGTGGAGCATAAGTCCCTTTGACTCGATGTGAGCTATATTTGTTCAGTCTCTAAGTCGTATCTTACTCTGAGATCCCATGGACTGCAGTACTCCAGGCTACTACGCTTAGTAACACACTTGCAACAGTTAGAATAAGGGGGAAGTGACAGGTGTGACTTCAGAGGTGTGATCACCAAAGGCACTGTGGTTTCCTACTGACTCTTTCTCTTGGATCACTGATCGTAGGAGAAGTCAGATCTCTTTGGAGGGGATTCAAGCAGTCTTCTGGAGTGGGCCACCTGATGTGAAACAGGTATCTTGCTAGCATCCCGGGAGAAACTGAGGCCCCCTAACAACAGCCATGTGAATGAGCCCTCTTGGAAGTAGCTCCTTCTGCTCGCAACACATCTTCACATGACGGCAACCCAGCCTTTGTTTTGTGTGCCCCCTCCTCACAGACTCTAAGTCAAAACCTGAAGCTAAGCCTCTTCCATAGCCCCGACCCATGGATGTTTTGAGTGAATGAAAGTTGATTGTTTTAAACCATTGAGTTTTGTTTGTAATTTGTTACCCGGAAATAGATAATTAATACACTCTTTAAGGGTTGCCTGCCTTATCATGAGTGTTACATAATTATTAACCACATTCTTATTATAGGTAATTGGTTGAGAGTTTGTGAACAGAATAATAAACCAGTAGTAATTTCCTATCATTTTCTCTCTGTGATCTCTTCTAGGGTATTTTGTTTTTAAATCCTATGTGGTTGACTCTTCACTGATGTGCTAGTACTTGCATGGACTTTTGAATAGTATTTTCTTGAAGGAATAATGAAAATGATGATGGATTAAAGATACAGGTGAGAAATGGCAAAGAGAGGAAAAGTTAAGGATCTAGGAGAAATGGACTTTGATAGTAAGTGAAAGAGAGAGGGAGAAATGTAAGTAGTTTACTTGCATTTTTCCATCAGTAGTTGGAGAATGGAAAACTCAATAAACCAAAAGAAAATTAACAAATAGGTCATGCTGACATAAGCCTCATAAATAATATATCTAAAATTGATTGTGAGAGATCAAAAATAAAGCGTATTCTCATCTGAATATTATATTAATTATAATACATTTCTTGCCATTTCCTATTGATCTTTGAATTAGGCACCTTCTTCAGTTCAGTTCAGTTCAGTCGCTCAGTCATGTCCGACTCTTTGCGACCCCATGAATCACAGCACGCCAGGCCTCCCTGTTCAACACCATCTCCCGGAGTTCACTCAGACTCACGTCCATCGAGTCCGTGATGCCATCCAGCCATCTCATCCTCAGTCGTCCCCTTCTCCTCCTGCCCCCAATCCCTCCCAGCATCAGAGTCTTTTCCAATGAGTCAACTCTTCGCATGATGTGACCAAAGTACTGGAGTTTCAGCTTTAGCATCATTCCTTCCAAAGAAATCCCAGGGCTGATCTCCTTCAGAATAGACTGGTTGGATCTCCTTGCAGTCCAAGGGACTCTCAAGAGTCTTCTCCAACACCACAGTTCAAAAGCATCAATTCTTTGGCGCTCAGCCTTCTTCACAGTCCAACTTTCACATCCATACATGACCACAGGAAAAACCATAGCCTTGACTAGACGGACCTTAGTCGGCAAAGTAATGTCTCTGCTTTTGAAAATGCTATCTAGGTTGGACATAACTCACCTTCTTAAACATCTTCAATTCAGAAGAAAATGAAGACCAACCAAATAAGAAAAGCCAAAGCAATTTATTCTGAGTTTGCTCTAATAAGGGGCTAGCCACCATCCCCTGTATTTTGACAGAGACTCAAAGATATACAGAGGCAAGAGGAAATTTTATAGTAAAAAGAAAGGAAGCTTTGAGATGTGTTCTGAAAGGAGACTTGGTAGAGAAGTTGTAGGTAAGCTAACTAGAAGCAGGATATCTTATGTGATAGATGAGGGAAACATAGTGGCTCAGACAGTAAAGAATTTGCCTGCAATGCAGGAGACCCAGGCTCGATCCCTGGGTCGGGAAGATCCCCTGGATGAGGGCATAGCAACCCACTCCAGTATTCTTGCCTGGAAAATTCTATGGGCACAGGAGCCTGTCAGACTACAGCCCATAGGCCCACAAAGAATCGAATGTGACTGAGAGACTAATACTTTTATTTTCACTTTGAAAGGAGCAGAATAAGTTTTCTCTCAGCTCAGTTCAGCCTCTCAGTCATGTCTGACTCTTTGCAACCCCATGGACTGCAGCACACCAGGCTTCCCTGTCCATCGCCAACTCCCAGAGCTTGCTCAAACTCATGTCCACCGAGTCAGTGATGCCATCCAACCATCTTATCCTCTGTCATCCCTTTCTCCTCCTGCATCTTTCCCAGCATCAGGGTCTCTTCCAGTGAGTCAGTTCTTCACATCAGGTGGCCAAAGGGGAGCTTCAGCTTCTACATCAGTCCTTCCAATAAATATTCAGGACTAATTTCCTTTAGATTTGACTGGTTTGATCTCCTGCAGTGCAAGGGACTCTCAAGAGTCTTCTCCAATACCTCAGTTCAAAAGCATCAATTCTTCAGTGTTCAGCTTTCTTTATGATCCAACTCACACCCCTACACGACTACTTTAAAAACCATAGTTTTGACTATATGGACATTTGTAGGTAAAGTAATGCCTTTGCTTTTTAATATGCTGTCTAGGTTTGTCATAGCTTTTATTCCAAGGAGCAAGTGCTTTTTAATTTGATCCTAATTTGGAAGTGGCTCAAAAATTAAGAAAGTTGTTAGTTATTAATCAAGTACTGGCCATTTCGGGCCACTTGTTATGATTATTGTTTAACTTCCTGGATTGTCCCTATAGATAGCAATCTGGCTTACTGCAAATCTGATTTACAGCTGGCTTGTCTCCTGCATTGTTTATTATAGATAAAATGTTGGCTTCCTGGGCAGATTGCTGCAGGTTATGAGTCCAAGGTCCATTTTTATGTATGGTCTGGCTGTGGTCCATTTGTATATTCAGCATCTCATCAACAACACACTATTTTTTACACTGGTACATTGATTGCAATTCCATCTCCTTTGTCTCCAGTTCCTAGCACTGTTCTATCCCATTTCCATATTAAAGTGATGATAGCATTTCCATAAACATAATCTGGTTTCATGAAGAACTTTAGTGTCTGAGTATGAATTTATAAAAATCGAAAGGATTATATCTTGGCAGAAAGTTTTTTTCTGTTCTAACAGTGGACCTGAGCAGAGAAAAAGAAAATGGAACAATAAACAAACACATTGTTTAAAAGTCAACCTGTTTAGAGGGAAAGAAAAATAGATGAAACTGTAGATAAGATACCACAGGCACATTTTTCATGCTTCCATTGCATTGTTTTATGTGTATCAATAGTATTTGATTATTTTTTCTGCTAATATCTTTCAAGTCTATAAATGATTATATATATTTTCAATAGTTTTTAAATTTTTTACACTGCAGTTATTTTGTTTTTATTTTTTTAATTTAACTTTATTTATTTTAATTGGAGGCTAATTGCTTTACAATATTGTATTGATTTTGCCATACATCAATAGTTATTTTAAATTAAATGCGTAATATTGTGACTGGCTATGTTGGGTCAATGATCACTATTGGTGCAAACTTTTTGGGCCAGAACAAAAAAACTATTCATTAATATTAAAGTGAAAGGCAGAAAAAGGTTATATATTTGGAATTCTTGAATTCCATCATTCTTACATTGACCCATGAGGTCATTAATTGTTTCCTTCATATTCATCATGAATAAACTGAGTAATGAAGAACCTATACAGTACATCCCTGACATTGATTCAAATATTCTAATATCTACTGTGGCTTAGGCAAGCAATTAAAACTAGGAAAATTTATTCCATTAATTGAATGCATTATTTAGTTAAAATCTACTTTATGCCAAGAACCCTTCTAGGTACTAAAATTGAGTTTGTACCAATTTTCTTGAGAACAGTATTCCCCCTTGGACTATATTTAGTGTTTACACATTTGATAGAACCATGATTACAGAGAAATGTCTCCTTTCTATGAACATAACAATAGTAAGCCAGATGATAAATGATAATAAATCCCATAGTGGTGTCCAGAATTCCATTGAGGGTGATAAGGATTTTGGTGCACTATGCTATCTAATGAAAGCAGCCAGTTGTTGACACAAGGAAATATGTGAAATGAAGGCTGTCAGAACATCTTGTATTATTTTCATATTTTAGGTCATTTTTATTATATTTGCTATACTAAGAAATTTAATGGAGTATAGTTAATTTACAGTGTTGTATTAGTTTCAAGTGTACAGCAAAGTGAATCAGTTACATATATATATGTACAAACATATATCCACTCTTTTTTAGATGTTTTTCCCATATAGGTCTTTACATAGTATTAGATAGAGTTCCCTGTACTATACAGTGAAAGTGAAAATTGCTCAGTCACGTCCAATTCTTTGCAACCCCATGGACTATATAGTCCATGAAATTCTCCAGGACAGAATACTGGAATGGTAGCCTTTTCCTTCTCCACAGGATCTTCCCAACCCAGGGATCAAACCCAGGTCTTCCACATTGCAGGCAAATTCTTTACCAGCTAAGCAACAAATACAGTAGGTCTTTATTATTTATTTTATGTATAGTAGTGTGCATATGTCAGTCCCAATCTCCCAATTTATCCCTCCCCTCCCACTGTCCCCTGTAACCATAAGTTTGTTTTCTACATCTGTGACTCTGTTTCTGTTTTGTAAATAAGTTCATTTGAGAAGACAGAACTCCAAGTTTATTTTTAAGTAAGTTCAGCAAATTTGTTTTGCACTATTTTTTAAAGAAATAATGAGAATGAAATGTCCAGGCCAATCCATTTTATTGCTGGACAGTTTATAACATTTGATCTTGGTAGAATTAATTTAATTATGTCCCAAAACGTATACAATGCAGAGCACAAGCTGTTTAATTGGTCTAAGGCTATTAGCTGGCACTGATGGCTATGCTAAGTCTAATAGATGAGTTGAGACATAATCTTATATATATGGATCTTGTCATAAATTCTTTGCTTCTGTTTATTTCCTAACTCTCTGGGTACTCCTCATTTGTGGGATATTTTCCGACTCTAGTTCTTTGTGTTTGATGCTTTTCATTTTTTTAAATCCTTTGCACTTATGCTCTACCTTTTATATTTCTCTAAGTTATTAGTTCATGTATTTTATTAAAACTTTTAGTGACTCCCATTTACACATTGAACAAAAGGAAAATTCCTCCAAAGTGCTCTATAATCCAAGCCCAACCAGATTTTCCAAGATTTTCTTCATTTTCAAATTAAGGTATAATTGACATATGACATTGTATTAGTTTGAGTTATGCAAAGTTTTGAGTTGATACATTTATATATTGAAATATTATTATTATCATAGCATCAGTTAACATCTCCATTATGTCATAAAATTATCATTTCATTTTTTGGCAAAAATATGTAAGACCTAGTGTCTTAGCAACTTTCAAATACATAATACAGCATCATTGACTGTAATCACAATGCTGTGCATGAGATCTTCAGAACTTATTCAGAACTGGGTATTTGTACCCTTTGACTAATATCTCTCCAAATTCCCCACCCACTGGGAACCATAACTGTACTTTCTGCTTTAATGAATTCTACATTTTTAAGTTTCACATATAAATGATATCATACAGTATTTGTCTTTGTCTGACTCACTTGTCTCACACTCAGCATAATGCTCCTAAGTTTCATCCATGTTGTCACAAATGGCAAGATTTCCTTCTTTCTCATAACTGAGTAATATTCCACTATATACTATATATACTCTGCATATAAGTTATTGACATATTTTATCCATCTTGATTTTCCAGAACTTATCAACTGGTATGCTATGCAGCTTTTCATCCTGTCTTTGTTTACACAAATCTCTTTACCTAGAAAGCACTTTTCTAAAGTATTTGTCAAAGTTTGAATTGTTTTCATTGGTATTTTCACTTTTTACTTTTTCCAGATTCCTCAGTTTGAGATAAAACTATCCATTTCTGATTTTTTTTTTCAAGTTATTAGAGTAATTTTTACAGGGAAATAATTCTCCTATTTTAGTTCATTGATAGCAATCCATCACTCTAGATTCAGTTTAGTGATGGCTATATGTGGATTGTTGTATAAAAAATAGCTACTAATTTCTCATAATAGACTTTCATTCATGGTCGTTTACATGAATTTTAATTAATATGGTCTCCGATGTTGAGAGCTTCCCTGCTGGCTCACTGGCAAAGAATCTGTCTGCAACTCAGGAAACACATGCAGGAGGCGCAGACTCGATCCTTGGGTCGAGAAGATCCCCTGAAGGAGGAAACGGCAATTCACTCCAGTGTTCTTGCCTGGATAATTCCACGTACAGAAGAGCCTGGCAGGCTGCAGTCCATGAGGTCGCAAAAAAGCCAGAAAAGATCCAATGACTAAACAACAACAACAAATGTTGAAATGAATGCTCCTTTATGGATATACATCATTTTGAAAAAAGAAAAAAAAAAAAAAGACCTGTAACTGAAACACTGAGAGAAAAAGTAGGCTATGAGAAATAGTAGTGAAGATATTTGAAATTTGCTCATAAAACAGCATATTTATTGCTCCCTCCTCTGTGTTGTCACAATTAATTTTTATAACATTATTTTAAAACTTATCTCAATATAATTATATGTTTATATTTCTGTATCATCCACTAGACTATGATTTACATGATAATAAGTATTATGTTTTATTCAATTCTACATTGAAGAATGTTGCACAGTGCTTGACCCATTGTATGTATTCAGAAAATGCTTATTAAATGATGAATGCATAAATGTACAAACAAAGGATTCAAATCTGGAATTTGGGATGCTTACAATCTCAGAGGAAACCTAACAATATTGTGGTGGTGCTTAAATTTGTGGCTTGAAAATATATAATTGTTGTATTCCTATTATTCTTTTGATACTGAAAATTATGGAATAATTACCAAGATAATTGCCCACATTTTCCAGAATATCATCTTCACTTACTATTAAGAGACCTCTAAATCTTTGTTCCATAAATTATTTTTCTCTGAATTATTCCAGAAGTTCTTCTGAAGATTCAGTTAGTCATATGAGCAAGTCTTTCAGCTCCCATGAGACTTTCTTACTATTCTTTATGTCTGTGAAGCTGATGTCTGCACAGCTGGGTGAGGGTGTCTTATCCATATCTGTTTCCACAGTTGAGCTCAGGAAGGCTAGCCAGGGAGAGCAATCCTAGGGAAAACACTTTGAATGACTTAAAATTTCCTCAGGTCAAATCAGGGGAATGTACTTCTTCTTTGGGGGAAGTGCATTTAAAATATTTTAGGAGTTCATTGAGCCCAGGCCTCGAGATAAAATAATAGACAAACTTTTAAATTCTCTCTACACTTGCACAATTAGAGTCACAAATACCTTTAAAATTTAATCTAAAAGCCACCACAATATACACTAAACTTATGATTTTAACGACTGAGAAATTAAATCTGACAACCTTTCATGTTTTCTCAAAGCAGAGAACCTATAACATACTCATTTGTGCATTCATTCATTCACTCATTAATATTATAAAGTTTTTCTAAGTGACTAAAATGGTTTGATGGAAGATAAGTGCTAAGGATGAATTCAAAAATACAAAAAAAAAAAAAAAGGAGTGGAAAAAGTGAGTCACTTTATCCTCACTTTGAAGCATAAAATTTAATATTTGAAAAAAATTGCATAGCCTGTTTGATACTTGTATATTTTCTGTAAAGTGAGAATAGCAGCGATCTTATATTTCAGAAAAAGAAGATTTAGCCTAAGAAGTTGGAAAATAATCAAGTGTCACAGGTTATGGGAGCAAAGGGAGAAGAGAGTTAATGTTACATCTAATATGCTAGAGAATAAAGGAAGTATGTCAGAATAAAAGCCATATACAGGAGAAAATGGCAGCCAAAGAAATCAACCAATTTCATTATTTATGTAATAAATATTTATTGCTTTATTTTATTTTGTTCCAGTCACTGTAGTAGGCATTGACAATACAAAAACTCATGCAAAATACTTTCTTCCTTAAAGAAACCACTTGCAGTTTAGAAGGCTTTGAAGTCACCTAGGCTGCTTCACGTCCCATCCCATATAGTTTTAGATTTAGTGTGAGCTATTGTCCAGAAAAATATTTTTTTAAACCAGCAACATACATGATTATGAGTGAGGAATTGGTGGACTGCACTTTGAAATAAGACAGCTTTGGTGAATATGCATAGAATTTTGTATAAAAAAAAGAATAGCTATAAATAGAGTCTTAAAGATGAAGTTGTTTTTTTAACTTTTTAAAAAAATTTATCTTTAGTTGGGGAAAAAATTGCTTTACAGTGCTGTGCTGGTTTCCAAACTTAAAATTGTCTCAATCTAAAAAATGTATTTCAGATATTTTGATCAAATTTTAAATTAAATTTACTTGAATTTCTTTAATGTATCCTCTTCTCTTCCAATTCATTGTTCAAGATCCTTAATATCAGCTGTTAACTTGGTATTTGGGAAAAATTTAAGGAGGTAATTTTTTGTTATCTTGAAATAAAATTGAATCACTATATTCATTACAGGCAAAGAATTTATGGAAGACATAAACTAATATAAGAAAATCGCAAAGATAGTTTGTGAAAAAGAGGGTTAGGGTTAGGTAAAACCTAAATGAAGAATTTTTGGCTATAAAGACAATCCAGGAACAGGAAAATTTATGAAGAGTGGTTGATAAGCTCTGTTCCTGTGTGTGATGAAGGTAGAAGAAATAGCTCTTCACCATTGTTAATTTAAACACTGAGCACTTGATATCAGAGCTTGATAGAGCTTGACTATAAGTAAGACATCATGGATTCTAAAGGTGTTTCTCAATAGGATTTTCATGCAACCAACAACAGGAAGAAAATACCTACAGAAAGGACAGTTTCATGAATCTGACACCCTAGGCATTAATTTGTATATGTCAAGTGATCTCAGCTATATCACTTGGGTTCAGAGAAGTCTAAGCATGTCTTGCCAGCTGCAATAGGAGCCAAAATTTGTATGAGGGTTTGTGGTAAAAGAAATAATAAAATGGCCACATATAATGAATCTGCCCCCAAAAGGTTTTCTACAAGCTACAGTGTGTGTCTAGTATATCGGGCCTTGGCTGGAATTCCTTGATTCTTAATGAAACTCCTGATAATAAGATGGGCAAGCTGAAAAAGTTATATTTACTGAGACTTTAATTACAAATCAAGGATCTGGGCAATATGGGTTTTAGGTTTAGGTATGGTTTTTCCAGTGGTCATGTATGGATGTGAGAGTTGGACTGTGAAGAAAGCTGAACACTGAAGAATTGATGCTTTTGAACTGTGGTGTTGGAGAAGACTCTTGAGAGTCCCTTGGACTGCAAGGAGATCCAACCAGTCCATGCTGAAGGAGATCAGTCCTGGTTGTTCATTGGAAGGGCTGATGTTGAAGCTGAAACTCCAGTACTTTGACCACCTCATGCGAAGAGTTGACTCATAGGAAAAAACTGTGATGCTGGGAAGGATTGGGGGCAGGAGGAGAAGGGGACGACAGAGGATGATATGGCTGGATGGCATCACTGACTCGATGGACATGAGTTTGAGTGAACTCCTGGAGTTGGTGATGGACAGTCCTGATGCAAAGAGCTGACTCATTTGAAAAGACCCTGATGCTGGGAAAGATTGAGGGCAGGAGGAGAAAGGGACGACAGAAGATGAGATGGTTGGATGGCATCACCGACTCAATGGACATGGGTTTGGCTGGACTCTGGGAGTTGGTGATGGACAGAGAGGTCTGGCATGCTGTGGTTCATGGGGTCGCAAAGAGTTGGACATGACTGAGTGACTGAACTGAGCTCAACTGAACTATGTGTTGAGGCATGGGACCATGCCTGATGATTCTCCTTAAAAGAGAAAGTGGCTTTGGAAAACATGTCAAGAAATCTATATTCTTTAAAATAGTGACTTCAATACTGCTTCTGTTTCAATGACAGATTTATCCGCTTTCAGAAAAGAATTTTATTTAAAATGATTTATTCACTTTCCTGGAGAAGGCAATGGCAATCCACTCCAGTACTCTTGCCTGGAAAATCCTAGGGACGGAGGAGCCTGGTAGGCTGTGGTCGAAGGGATCACTGAGTCGGACACGATTGAGCGACTTCACTTTCACTTTTCACTTTCATGCATTGGAGAAGGAAATGGCAACCCACTCCAGTGTTCTTGCCTGGAGAATCCCAGGGACTGGGGAGCCTGGTGGGCTGCCGTCTATGGGGTCGCACAGAGTCGGACATGACTGAAGCAACTTAGCAGTAGCAGCATTCACTTTCCACTCCACACACACACACACACACACACACACACACACATCACTTCTTTCATGCTAAAACAGCAACAACAACAACAAAAATCCCAATACTAACTTTCCCTGTTTGCTTTGGAAAAGTCTGGATACTTCAGAACACTCTGAGTTACACTGCACCAGAGTGTACTCAACTGGTAGATGGACATAGTTATCTTATGATTAGTTTGTTCAGTGAGTGAGAAAACTATCGTGGGTGACTACACTTAATTAGCTTTGCCTCTTTTTTGACTTGCAATCTGTGCCTTGGATTGTAGCTGGTTTGAATTTCCTCTTTTATATTAATATCATGGATATAAAATACATCATAATGTTTTAAGGGAGATTAATTATATTAACGTATATGCCTTGTTCAGTGCCTGGCTTAGAGTAGGTGCTGAGTGAAGATTTATTAACTTCTATTTTTTCTTAATTTGGGCTACAGAGGCTCAAGTCTTAAGAGTGTGTCTAGATTAACTCCATGGAGGAAACAGCTTATACAAAATGTCTTGTGGATCAGGCATCTGCATACATAACAAGAGAACACACTGCAAGCATATTTCTCCTTAAGGATTGGATGGGCGAGGGGAGGAAGCAATAAGTTATCAGGTATATGGAATGCTTAGAAAGGCCAGACTCTGACTCAGAGGCCGCAGTTTTCCTGGTGCCCCTTGGGTGGCCAGTGGAAACACACGCAGATCAGAGGACTGGCTTTGGCCCCTGGCTCCCTGTGCGATCTCTCCAGGAACATCTGCTTTATGAAAAGAAGCAGATCAAATGGCTCAAGAAAAGATCAGGGTCAGAAGGGAAAAATGAAGTCTCTTAAGCCCTAAGCTTAAATTATTTTCCCCAAAAAGGCATGTGGTGTACTTACTAGCATTTTTTAGTGGAATGTAATTCTTTGACATTGGTGTGATGGTCTGGGATGTGCTTCAAGATGGGGTGGGTAACTTGAAAGAGTCTTCAGATTAGCCTGAGTGGGTGGGGGTGGGGTTGTTGCCTTTGCTTTATGGTTCATGATTTTGTTTCAACTCTGGGTGATCCTCTTTGATAAGAACTTCTCATTTGTGGACATTCAGACAGGCCATGTGGCATAAAATGAAGCTTAAGGAATTCAATGGCACACATTTTTTTGAACATCTAGTTGCTGGAAAGCTGTGTGTAAGGTTCCATGGAGATTACAGACTGGTAGGTATATGAAAACTTAGTTGCTTAGTTGTGTCTGACTCTTTGTGACCTCATGGACTGTAGACTGCCAGGCTGCTTTCTCCATGGGATTCTCCAGTCAAGAATACTGGAGTGGGTTGCCATTCCCTTCTTCAGGGGATCTTCCTAACCCAGGGATCAAACCCAGCCTCCTGCATTGCAGGTGGACTCTTTACCATCTGAGCCACCAGGGATAGGTATGTGATGCAATCTGTTTTTCAAGAAGCTGGCATTGACATAAACAAGGCATCTATGATGGTCAGTTTGAGGTATAAGATTGACTAGGCTATAGTACCTAGTTATTTAAACAACCACTAATCCAGATATTGCTGTGAAGGTATTTTGTAAATATAATTAATATGTACAATAAGTTGACTTTAAGGAGATCAGCCTTGATCATGTGGATGTGTCTCATCCAATTGATTGAAAACTTCAAGAGAAAAAACTGAGGTTTCCCAAGTAAGAAATAAATCTACCTCAAAACTGCATCAGTTTGTACCTGAATTTCCAGCCTGCTGCTCTGCCCTACACATTTCAGATTGACCAGTCTCCACAATTGAATGAGTCAATTTCTTTCTTTTTTTCTTCTTGAGTGAGCCAATTTCTTAAAATTTATCTGTCTACCTACCTCTCTATTATCTATCTATCTACTTACCTATCAGGCTTCCCTGGTGGTTTAGCGGTGAAGATTCGGCCTGCAATGCAGGAGATGCGGGTTCAAATTTTGGTTTGGGAAGATTCCCATGGCACCCCACTCCAGTATTCTTATTGGGAAAATCCTGTGGACAGAGGAGCCTGGCGGGCTCCGGCCCACGGGGTCACAAACAGTCAGACACGACTGAAGCGACTGAGCAGGCACACATCTACGTGTCATCTGTCTATCACCTGTTGACCTTGTTTCTCTGGAGAACTGTGACTGATGCAGTATCAAGATAACTCTAATTCAAGTCAGAAGAATGTGTGCTCCATGAAAGCAACGAGTCTGTCTTGAACACTTGTATGTCTCAACAATGAAGCAATGCTTGGTACATGCTTGGTGCTCAACAAACACTTCTTGGATAGTTGACTGAAAAAATGTGACAAGGACAGTAAGAATAGCACAGAATGTTATAATTCCCAGAAGAAAAGTCACAGAAACCTTAAAATCAAGCTTTAATGTCAATTTTTATTCTCATTTTCCCCTTCCGAACCTAGAATTTAGCAAGTGTAACATGATGCTGGGTCCAAACCAAAGACAGCCCATTCCACTTGCCGGTGGTTAGGTTAAGAATGGGTGAGTGCCCCTATTCTGGACTGCGAGATGTTAGGAAGAAGTTTATTAGGTGCCACTGGGAAGGGTTTCATTCTCATAAAACAAAGATCCCTTCTCTGGTTACAAAGTTAATTGTATACGATGCTTTAAGTTCCTGCAGCCATCTTTACCAGCTGGAGAAGGGTTCAGTTCAGTTCCGTTCAGTTCAGTCGCTCAGTCATGTCCGACTCTTTGCGACCCCATGAATCGCAGCACGCCAGGCCTCCCTGTTTATCACCATCTTCCAGAGTTAAGTCAGACTCACGTCCATCGAGTCAGTGATGCCATCCAGTCATCTCATCCTCGGTCGTCCCCTTCTCTTCCTGCCCCCAGTCCCTCCCAGCATCAGAGTCTTCTCCAATGAGTCAACTCTTTGCATGAGGTGGCCAAAGTACTGGAGTTTCAGCTTTAGCATCATTGCTTCCAAAGAAATCCCAGGGCTGATCTCCTTCAGGATGGACTGGTTGGATCTCCTTGCAGTCCAAGGGACTCTCAAGAGTCTTCTCCAACACCACAGTTCAAAAGCATCAGTTCTTCGGCGCTCAGCCTTCTTCACAGTCCAACTCTCACATGCATACATGACCACAGGAAAAACCATAGCCTTGACTAGACGGACCTTAGTCGGCAAAGTAATATCTCTGCTTTTGAAAATGCTATCTAGGTCGGACATAACTTTTCTTCCAAGGAGTAAGTGTCTT